>CAEGAD010035989.1:0-29947 GCA_903067055.1 Poeciliopsis paucimaculata | reverse complement strand
GGATCCAATAGATGGCAGTAGTGCAACAAGAAATGGATGCAAGCTGCCGTTAAAACCTAAAGAAGAAGAAGAAGAAGAGCTTCCTTCCTTCCTTCCTTCCTTATTGCCTCTAAATGTAAAACGCTGTTATTGTCCTCTCAGTGGATTATTTTGGCCTTTTCTCAGTCCTTCACGTGATTTTCCTGTTTGCAGCGGTCATCATACAGCTGATTTGAGGTTTTCTTATTCTGGGAGCAGCAGGTGGGGCTCATCTGAAGAAGACAGCAGTAGAACGTCAAAAGATGTCAGGTACCTGTGTGAGACACAGGATAACTATGTTTAATAGTTACTTTATGAAGACTGTATTCTTCATAGAATATAGCTATTCAAACTATGTTTAATAGTTATTTAATAAAATAAACTTTAAGACTGTAACTGACCAAGTTACCTAAAAGAAAAACTACATGAAGATGTTTGTCATAAATTTAAGGGAGTTTAATAAATAAATCCGGAATAATGTCTTTTGGAAAGAACAAATCATTCAGCTGTGAATTATCATAGATGAAAGGGGTGAAACAAAAGTTGTTAAAGTAAAAGTGTTTTGCTTAATATTTACTGAACAGCGTTTGTTTGTCATCCTTTGATTTTTGGCACTTCCTGGTGAGCAAACATGGTTGGTAACAACAGAAACTTAAAGAAACGGAAACTCGAAGAGGCTCTAAAACCAGACAACAGGGCAGAGCTCAACTCATGGCAGTGGAAAACTATCTATCTATCTATCTGATTTTTTTTATACTGGCAACAACAGCTGCCACTGTGTGGGTATGCATATATATATATATATATATATATATATATCTATATATATATATATATATATATGTATATGTGTGTGTGTGTGTGCATGCATACTGATACTCATACTGATTAGGTGTGACTTCTGTGGAGGCTTTCGTGATAGATTTTGCAGCTTCAGTGACAGAATCTGTGGCTAGTGTTACTGAAGCCATACTGAATCAGTGGTAGTTGTAAATACATGCTATGTATGTACATAGTATATATATTCTTGGTTGTTTTCTTCTTTTTTTATGTTCATTTGAAATGAGCCTATTCATATTCAATATTCAGTCTGCCACAGAAGCTATAGCAGTAAGCTGTTGCAGCCGATACCGGAAGAGCAATTGCAGCTGCCACTGCCACGATGTGAGCTTGCTGTTTCTTCATGCTGATAAAGAAATCTGATTCTGTTCTGGGGACTACTGTGGAGATGATGGTCAAATAAAGGATTTTACTTAAAATCAAGACGATTATGGACAAACCTGATGGTCCACTTCATGAGACTATCTTAGAAAAACTGAGTGTCTTCAGTCAGAGGCTTCTTCAAATCCGTTGTAGTACTACAGTCCTCCAGTAACACTACAGGAGATCTTCCCTCCCCACACTCATCTCCAGCTTTAATAACTCTTTAATTAAATGAATTTTAAATGCTACAGCAGCATTTAATCCCTCTTTAGGATTAATACAGTATTTCTGAATTGATTAAAATTGTAAGGAATAAAAGTAAACCGTTAACTCAGCATGTGGAGTGATTGTGATATTTCACAATTTATTTTGTTTTGTAGGACTCCAGAAAACAACAACCACAACATATCTTGACATAAAAAAACAAAAATTTGAATAGTTTCTTGCTTAATTTTGTCTCTGTATTTTATGTCCTAATTATAGCTGTATTCATTTTTGCAGTGAGTGAGCTTAAAAGTATTAAGAGGGAATTGGTTAGAAGGGTGTCATCAGAAATCATCACCCAACTGCTTGAAGCCCTTGTGGTAGATGGTGTCCTGAATGAGTTGGAGAAAGAGTCCATACTTGAGAAGAACCCAGTCAGAGCCAATAAAGCAAGAGGTTTATTCAACACTGTGATTAAAAAAGGGGATCAAGCCTGCAGGAAGACAATCCATCACCTCACAGAACTTGATCCATACCTGTGTTCTGAGCTGTGTTTATGTTCTGCTTCATCCTGCACAGAAGGTAAGTTCACATAACTCTGTAATGGTGGCTCTTCATTTAATAGTTTTCTTAAGAGGTGGCTGAAAAAGGCTCTTGTTTATGTATACAAACACGTATGCTCACACATTTAGTGTGTGTGTGTGTGTGTGTGGGGGGGGGGTGTGTGTGTGTGTGTGTGTGTGTGTGCGTGCGTGCATTTATTGAGACTTTGTATTCCACATTAGCCCCTTGTTTGAAGTACTATAGACCCAGTCCAGTGCTCTACCAAATTTTATGCAAAAAACTAGTATGTTTAGTTTGAGAAAATATTAAATATGTTATTGCAAAGTCTCATGAAATCTTTAGACGAGTGGTTCTAGTAGAGGAAACTGCTGTAGATTATGTTTAAGACGATCAACAAATTACAGAGAAGTAATTAATTGAAACATTCAAATTGAATATGTGTCACTACGTTTCATTTCTGAAAACACGACATATCAGACCCTTTTGTTTTTGTTTTGACTTCCAGGGGCTGTGGAGAAGTGCCAACTTGAACTTAAATCCTCCTTGAAGAAGAGGTTTGAGTGTGTGTTTGAGGGGATTGCTAAAGCAGGAAGTTCAGCTCTTCTGAGCCAGATCTACACAGAGCTCTACATAACAGATGGAGGGAGCAGTGAGGTCATTGATGAACATGAGGTCAGACAGATTGAAACAGCATCCAGGAAACCTCGTAGGCCAGAAACAACAATCAGACAAGAAGACCTCTTTAAAATCCCACCTGGAAAAGATGAACCAATCCGAACAGTGATGACAAAAGGAGTGGCTGGCATCGGGAAAACAGTTTTAACACAGAAGTTCACTCTGGACTGGGCAGAAGACAGAGCCCACCAGGACATCCAGCTCATATTTCCATTCACTTTCAGAGAGCTGAATGGGCTGAAAGAGAAAGAGTTCAGCTTGGTGCAACTTGTTCATCACTTCTTTACTGAAACAAAAGAAATCTTCAGCTTCGAAAATTTCCAGGTTCTGTTCATCTTTGATGGCCTAGATGAGAGCCGATTTCCTCTGGACTTCCACAACGAGGAGATCCTCACTGATGTTACAGAGTCCAGCTCAGTGAATGTTCTGCTGACGAACCTCATCAAAGGGAAACTGCTTCCCTCTGCTCTCCTCTGGATAACCACACGACCTGCAGCAGCCAATCAGATCCCTCCCCGGTGTGTTGGCATGGTGACAGAGGTCAGAGGCTTCACTGACCCACAGAAGGAGGAGTACTTAAAGAAGAGATTCAGTGATGTGGAGCAGGCCAGCAGGATCATCTCCCACATGAAGACATCACGAAGCCTCCACATCATGTGCCACATTCCAGTCTTCTGCTGGATCACTGCTACAGTTCTGGAGGATGTGTTGGAGACTAGAGACGGAGGAGAGCTGCCCAGCACCCTGACTGAGATGTACATCCACTTTCTGGTGGTTCAGACCAAAATGAAGAAGGTCAAGTATGATGGAGGAACTGAAACGGATCCACACTGGAGTCCAGAGAGCAGGGAGATAATCGAGTCTCTTGCAAAACTGGCTTTTCATCAGTTGCAGAAAGGAAACCTGATCTTCTATGAATCAGACCTGACAGAGTGTGGTATCAATATCAGAGCAGCCTCTGTGTATTCAGGAGTGTTCACACAGATCTTTAAGAAGAGAGAGGGCTGTACCAGAATAAAGTGTTCTGCTTCATTCATCTGAGTGTTCAGGAGTTTCTGGCTGCTCTATATGTCCATTTCACCTTCATTAACTCAAGAACTAACTTAATGGAAGACCAACCATCCAGTTTCAAAAATGTTGTTAATTTTACTTATTTTTTAAGAAAGTTTAATCTAACAAGGCTTCATCAGAGTGCTGTAGATCAGGCCTTAAAGAGTCAAAATGGACATCTTGACCTTTTTCTCCGCTTCCTCCTGGGTCTTTCACTGGAGACCAATCAAACTCTCTTACAAGGTCTCCTACCAAAGACAGGAAGTAGCTCACAGATCAATCAGGAGACAGTTAAGTACATCAAGAAGAAGATCAGTGAGAATGTGTCTGCAGAGAAAAGCATCAACCTGTTCCACTGTCTGAATGAACTGAGTGATCGTTCTCTCGTGGAGGAGATCCAACAGTCTTTGAGTTCAGGAAGTTTCTCCACAGATAAACTGTCTCCAACTCAGTGGTCAGCTTTGGGTTTCATCTTATTGTCATCAGGTGAAGAGCTGGAGGTTTTTGACCTAAAGAAATACAGTGCTTCAGAGGAGGCTCTTCTCAGACTGATACCAGTGGTCAAAGTTTCAAAGAAAGTTCGGTAAGTACTGGCTTTTGATCAGGAGCTAAAACCTGAAAAGAGTGACCAGTGATTCAGTGCAATGAATGAAGACATTTTAGAAAACATAAATGTTAACGTTTAATTGTCATGTTTCTCAGAATGTGTTCAATAACAAAGTTGTAACTGTTGTTGAAGTGTAAGAAACGCCCCTGAAAAATCATAACCTTACAAAGTTAGCTCTCAATGTTCACTGTGTCCTGAGTGAACATTGAGCGCTACCTTAAGCACTGCAGTCAGTCAGTCCGTCCGTCCTGCAAGGTTCATCACCAATAGTCAGAGCAGAAGAGACCCGTTCCACTGTTTCCACATTGTTATTCTGATTTCTGACTTGCACTAAGCATGGCCATGTGTCTGAATGAGATGCTTTTGTACTCGAATGTTTATGTGTGACATAAATCCGTACCATTTTAAACAAATAGGAGAATTCCACTGCTACAGGTACTGTTCATCCTAAGGCCAGCATTGAGTCTGTCTTATGTGGAACTAAACACTAGAATATCAGAATTTTGACAGTTTACCTGCAAAAAAAGTTGATTTGGAGGGATTGTTTAAAAATCGGATGTGTCTGACATTTCTAATCTGGTACCAAAATGTTTTCCCTCACAAAAGTGGAACAAAAGTTGTGTGAGCAATTTTTTTTGCTTTATGCCATCTCATTTTTCTCAGTAATGTTGATCTCCGTCTCTTCAGATTGAAGGACTGTAACCTCTCAGGGAGAAGCTGTGAAGCTCTGGCCTCAGTTCTCAGCTCTCTGTCCTCTAACCTGACAGAAGTGGACCTGAGTAACAACAACCTGCAGGATTCAGGAGTGGAGCTGCTGTCTTCTGGATTGAAAAGTCCACACTGCAAACTGGAAACTCTCAGGTCTGTTTCTTTCCTTTCCGCATTCCTTCCTTCTGCTACAATGTAAGCACCATTTTTCTGATACTACATATGGACCCAGATCCCACAGGAAGAGGTGTCGTTTCTTGGTTAGGTTTAGGATTAAGGCGTGAATTGAGGTTAGGGCGTGGGTGGCACTTCTTCTATTGGTCGGGTCCTCCACCAGAATCCTTGAGAGTTCTTAGCTGTTTCTTGAACTGAGCTCTTCTGGACTTGATATCAGATGTTTGTCCAGGTATCCGTTGGCGTCACCTTTCCGGTGTTGGAGTCACTGTCCTGAGTGCTCCGATTACTCAGGACAGTGAGTAATCGGAGCCTGCCATTTTCAAGAATGGCAGGTTTAGTGTCTATGTAATCCTTAAATCTTAAAAAAAAAAAAAAAAATTATGGTGTCACCTCTGGTTAAGAGGCGTTAAAATACATTCACAGATGCCACCTGTCATAATTTTGTTTAGGTTTTGGACCCACTCTCAGGAGAAATGAAATCAGTAAAATTAAGTTTAGTTACAAAAATAGCAAATGTGCAATGGTGGTTATCCAGGGTTGGAAGGCAACGTGGGGAGCCAGGGGCTCTGTACCGAGTACACAAACTATTGCAGGAACATTGGAAGTTATACAGAATAAATTGCTTATGATGAAGATGATCATCTGGCAGGAGTGAATCCAGGAAGAACCATGAGCTCGAGACCAGACAGGCACCATGAAAAACCACAGTACTAGATGGTACTCGAGTGTCAAATGACTGGTAAACCAGCTCTTTTTAAGCAGGATGTGATTAGCCTAATGAATTGCAGGTGCGCAGAAACCCTCAGTCCTGCAGCTGGTCTCCTTGGCACCCTTTGCTGGAGACCTGCAAGCATTGTTAGGAGAGCTCATACAGAACATGTATTCATGGATTGAGACAAAGATAAATGTACAAATTACATGCATGTTCTTCTTTTGACTGGTTTACTTCTCAGACTTGGATCCTGTAAACTCTCAGGGAGAACTTGTGAAGTTCTGTCATCCATTCTCAGCTCTCAGTCATGCTGTCTGAGAGAGGTCGACCTGCAGAACAACAACCTACAAGATTCTGGGAAGTTGTTGTCTGGTTCAAACTGTACACTGGAGATATTCAGGTGAGAATTCATCAGAATCTTTCTTCTGGGTTTTGTGGAGGAACAATATTCTCTGTTCATACGTTTAAAATAGCTTAAATGCTAAATTGGGGATTTTCTGGTAAATCTCATGAGCCGTTAGTTTCTCAGTTGGAACAGACAGCAGTTAGTTCATCATTTCTTCACTGTTTTATTTTTAACCCCTTAACATGCAGCTGAAAGTTCATGTGGCATTGTTCCATTGTTTTTTCCAGGGGTGAAGGTTAAGGGTGTGAACAAGCTCAAAATGTTGCCCTGATCCTTCTGACCAGGCTGTGGCTTCATGTAGCGTCTGTTTAGGTTCACTTTTCTAACCAAACATCAATTCTTGCTAGGGATGGGCATTTATCATGTGGTGTATCAATTATATTGATACATTTCTCATGATAAGAATTCTGAATCTGCAGCAAAGCCCACCAGAGGATGCATTTCCTCCAGAAGTTCAGGAGCTTGAATGTCGATTGCGTTCTTATGAAAGTGTTTTACTAAATCTGTCCTCACGTTCCCTTTTCTTCGCTGGTTTGGTTTGTAGACTTTGAAAAACTGTTACCACTTATGGGGCATTACCAAAAAATGCAGAAAAATCAAAGGGATACAACTGAATGACATTCTGGGCCTATTCAAGTCCAGCTCAGAATCCACAGCCAAAAAGTCTCTGTAGATTCCATTCATGCTCTAAACACTCAGTTTAATATCCAAATATGTATGTATTATTTTATTTTTAACATGCATCTTGGATGCACCATCTAAAAGGAACTTTGGTCTGACCTTCCTCCTCCTTTCAGGGAGCCTGCTGGAGTCCGATGGTTGAAGCCAGGTCTGAGGATGTGTAAGTGTGTTTTTCATTTGATTCATGGCAACAAAGCAGTTCACATTCAACCATCTTCAAACTGTCACTCAGGAGTCATCATGAAGGTGTTAGTCAGTGATGAAACGCTGCAGCTGGATTGTTTGTTCTCCCCATCAGATTCCTGTCAACTCACCATCGACATAAACACAGCGCACAGAGAGCTCAAACTGTCTGAAGACAACAGGAAGGTGACGCATGAAGAGGATCCTCAGTCATATCCTGATCATCCAGACAGATTTGATGACTGGGCTCAGCTGCTGTGTAATAACAGTCTGACTGGTTGCCATTACTGGGAAATTGAGTGGAGAGGAGCAGTTTTTATATCAGTGAGTTACAGAGGAATCAAGAGGAAAGGAGTTGAAGATGGCACTGTGTTTGGATGGAATGATCGGTCCTGGAGTTTGAGATGCTCTGATGAAGGTTACTCTGTCTGGCACAAATACAAAAAAACAGTTATCTCCTCTGTTGTCTCTAACAGAGTGGCGGTGTATGTGGACTGTCCTGCTGGTATTCTGTCATTCTACAGAGTCTCCTCTAACTCACTGATCCACCTTCACACCTTCCGCTCCACATTCACAGAACCACTTCATCCAGGATTCTGGATCAGTTCTGGTTCCTCAGTGTTTCTGTGTTGAATCTAAAGAGTCTCCTTCTGTCAGAGAAACTCTGTTACTGTTGAACAGATAGTTCAGGCTCTACATGTGTCTCCTTCACTCAAACATTTTCTCATTTAGTCAAGCCTGATAAAAACCGGTCCCTTACACTTTGCTTCATCCAGAGGGCCTGGACTCTCATGCTAGCATTCTGTTTTTGGACGCCATCATTGCTGACGCCACAAAAGCTACTTAAGCTCAGACTCTGCAAACATCCACTGACACACATCCCACCTAATGAAGACAGCTTCAGACCTCCACATCATTTCTCTCAGGAAAAGTGAGAACTGACTGTTCGTAGGTTACTTGACAAGCGCACAAAGAACGGGAGCCAGTCAGTCAACTATGGTCGCTGGCAATTGAAAAATTTTTAACCTTCTGCCCCAGTCTATTAATGAATTAAACTGATACTAACCAGAAGAGGCTTAGATCACCAAATTCAGCTAAATTTCTCTTAAAAGTAGTAAATCCAGGTGTCTTGAGGTGAAAGACATTTGGCATAAAGGTCTTGTTTGTAAGAGATTTACCATTTACCAGAGCCAATCCGGCTGCGATGCATGACCAATAACGTTTGCCTGTGACATGAAACGCACCAATTCGATGCTTTGATACATCAAAACAGGTGCTTCGTTACTCTTCCTTATGACCACTCCTCTTCTGTAAAGATGAGATGAGGAACATGTGGATATTCTTTTGAATCAGTTTATTTTATAAATAAACCCAGTGTAATGAATACATTTTCATGATAATTTCTGTGATCCAACATATGGATTTAGTCTGGGCTACACATACCTTATGCAATTAGTAAAGAGCCTAAGTCTGATATTAAATAAACTTAAATCCAAAATGTTTCTAGTATAAATTCCCAGGTGTATTTAAATGGTTGGAAATCATAAGGTACAGACTCCAGCAACATATGAAGTGCTAAAAACAACTTTATTGGTAGAATCAACATGTTTTTTTGCATGTGAACGAACCTCAGCAAGATGAAAAACTTAAATGCATTTATCTACTAGTGAAGTTGTTTATGATTCCAACAACTTTGGTCCTCAGTAATAACAACTTTAGCATTACTTTGCACAACTCTGGACAGTGTGGTATTGTTATTGTTTCTCCACTTTAGTCTCCCACTCAGTTAGCATGCTGCATTCGACCTTTGTTGAACTCCCCACATCTCCCACTACTACCTATTATAGTTCTGCAGTTCCCTCAGTTATTATCTTGTCTTGTATTAGCACATTGTTTTCTCTGTTCTGAGCTCATTGTAGCACGGTGACCTTTGTGAACTCTGTCTGAACTTATGCTGTACAATCAAAACACTTCTTTCAAAAGGTAAAACTTAACATTACTACAGTGTAAAGGCTAAAGCAACTTGTGTCAGGTAATGAGCCAATTAGCTTGAGTCTGTTGTTGGAAATTTCTCATCATACTGTTAGGTTATTTAATCAGCTCTGCACTTTTCTTTCCAAGTCACACCTATTAAAGCCCTGAAAGAAATACAAAAAACCTTTCAATAATAAATCATCTAGAATTTCCTTACCTTTATCACGTCTCTTTATTTTTAGTTCAGTTGAGTAAAGAGTTTTTGGCATTTGTTTAGAAAGATTAATTTCTACTTCTATGATCATGCTACAAAGAAAGTACACTGGTATGAAGGATGAGATACTGAACCCAAGTGTTCAGTATGACATGGATGACATGACAAACACAGCGATGAATGACATGGAAGCTATTGTTAGGGAAATCATCGAAGTTCATTTACTTATGAGTTTATTTGAACGGTTATGTTTTCATATTATTCTGTGTGTTGTTTTATTGACTCCTTTCTTTTGTGGTACACTCAACTGTTTTCTTGGGTGTTAGAAATGTTTACACATGCTTTTGTCATTAGCTGCTTTGATCATTAACTGTCTGTGTTATCAGCTGCCTGTGGAACGGATTTATAACCGTCATCCTTGTGTCCTGGTAAGGGCATGGCCACAGAAGATTCCAGAACATCTTGTGGGAAAGGTTATTGATCGATTTTTTGTGTGACTGTGTGAAAAAGCCCAACCTCTTTCTTTGTAAACATAATAAAAGGCAGTTGGGGACTGAGAGCCGGCGGAGTTGATCCCAGACAGTGTTTGACGGCGGTTCTCCACGTCGGGCTCTGCTCCCCTCTTCTGCAGAAAAGTAACTTGTGTCTCTGGTTGATTCTTGCAGGTCAGGACCCAAAATAGACCCAACAGCTACATTGAACGTCCTCTCAGACTAACATTGTCCTTAATTCCAAATTCACTCAGCCAGACTCAACACACCTGGAACCCCAGTGAAGCTGGTCTTAAAGTACGGGCTGGTACCACGAAGCTGATACTAGTGGGAAACCCTTTTAAACACAGAAGAACCACATTGAGCCGCACTGAAAAGGCGCTAGTGGATAAGTGTTAAAAGCTTGTAGTGGACGGTTCTCTAATCACCTTGGAAACTTGAGGTGGCACAAGCTTCTTGATATGAGACATAAAAATGTGATATTTCAAACTCAACAGGAATCCATAGACTTGACTTTAGTTAAATTTGGCACCCAGTATAAAGAGCAGAAGAGCTGGTGAGGTTTTGCTGGAGTTACCAGTCTTCTAAGATCAGGCTTGATGGTATTTGATGAGCAACAGGTGCGTCTTGTCAACATGAAGCTCACATTGATGGCTCCACCTCACACCACCTGGAAGTACACTGAAGAAAACTACTTGTAGAACCACAGTGAGTGAGAAAACCATTCAGGCATATTATCTTGATGCTATCTTACACGGTAAAGAGTTGACCTTAGACCTGCAGTAAGTTTTATTATATATATATATATATATATATATATATATCAGTACATTCAGGTATTCAGCTGACCTCATTCTTTGGGCACGCACACAATGTTGCTGAACCTAGACCTGACCAACTGCAGCAACCCCAGATCATAGCACTGCCCCCACAGGCCTGTTCAGGCTTCACCTTCCTTTCTTCTTCAGGGAGCATGAGACATCTTTTTCACACATGGATTGGCCACCACAGAGTCCAGACCTNGCAGTGGTCAGACTCTCCCATCATCAATACAAGATCTTGGTGAAGGATTAATGCAACACTGGATAGAAATAAATCTTGTGACACTGCAGAAGCTTATTGAAACAATGCCACAGCGAATGCGGGCTGTAATCAAAGCTAAAGGCGGTCCAACAAAATATTAGAGAGTGTGACCATTTTTTGTTGGCGACTTTTATTTTGGCCAGGCAGTGTATATTTGGTGGCCAAACTACAATACTTGATTTATTGAAAAAAAATTTTCTATGAAATATCTTCAAAAACAGCAGTTAGTTTTAAAAGAAAAATTCAAATCACAAAAGAAATTAAGGTCTTATTCCAATTTCTAAGTTGATGTTAATTAGACATTAGTTAATTGATTGGAACGCATTTTAATCTAATAAGCCATTAATTGACAATGGTAAGTTGATTAATTGTTTGCATCCCTGTTATGTACTACTGCTGCCTGCAGGTAATCCTGAAAGATGTGGACTCATTGCTTTATGTGGACACCGATGTTCTGTTTCTGCGTCCTATGGACGATATCTGGATGTTCCTCAAGTCCTTTAATGAGTCCCAGCTGGCGGCCATGGCTCCAGAGCACGAGGTGCCCAAGATCGGATGGTACAGCCGCTTTGCCCGGCACCCTTTCTACGGAGTGACGGGGGTCAACTCTGGCGTGATGCTGATGAACCTGACAAGGATCCGCAGAACACTGTTTAAGGTGAGCTCCAAACACAGCCCCACGTCACCGCATGCTGTGATAAACACACTAAAGTGGCCTGTAATTTCTTCCCCCACCCCTGAGGGCTCAGAGTGGCTCTGAACAAGACTTTCCAGATCTCCATACAGACATCATCCCTCAGAGCTCAATTTCGCATCTCTACTGGCAGCACCTGGAAAGAGGAAAACAAATGTCCCACCTCTTTGATGACTTTCTTTCTCCTGCTTGTCTTGCTATTGCAGAGTAGCCTGATTGCTGGTGGTCTGTTGTGGGAAGATCTTCTTCATCCGCTTCACCAGAAGTACAAGAACCACATAACGTGGGGAGACCAGGATCTCCTCAATATTATCTTCCACTATAACCAAGGTGCAGTGTTTGTTTCACTTTATTCATCACATCTAATGTGGATAAAGAAACCAAAACTACTCTGAAACATTCTATATTAAAGGTTGAAAGGAATACTCTGCTCTGCTCACTAATCCTGTAGTGTTTTAAAGCCGTCCTTGTCATGGCTGCAGGTGTAGACCGCGTTTCAGCTGCAGCTGTCAAATGTGGGCATTAACCTCTCAGATGCAGCGGCAGTACGCTGGCTGCCAAACAACGGAGCCAAAAAAAGCTCTGCTCTCTTCGGGTGAATCTTTTACGTTTTTCTATAGACAGGAGTCCAATTCTTTGCTCTGAAATCAGAAGCAACTTTTAGAGACTGAGATGTGAGACAAGAGACATGATTCTCTCTTGTCTCTAAAAAGACAGGCAAAGGAATTAGCATTTCAATTTGCTATTTTACACAAAGGTTTTGGATCTCTCTTAGAAAGCAGTAAAAACATTTTGAGGTTGCAAACATCTGCATTCTTACCCAGCATCTGTTACCTATTCACCAACACTTGAGCCAATGTATTGCAGCAACTGGAGGACATTTTACTTTGACGAAAAGCACTCGTGAGCTCAAAGCACGACTGAAGCAGGAGGTTCTGTGGTTGTTCAGCATTTTGAAGGAGCTCTTGGCTGGTGATTGGCTGGACTGGAGCGACTATCTGGTGCTGGTTGGGTGAGGTGAAGGCGTGGTAACTGATGATGCCGGCAGGCTGAAGAGAGTCTCACAGCTTGAATTTACACCTACAGGCTACATAACTCAAGAAACATAAATTTTATGTAATTTTTACAGTACACTTATGAAATGTAGAAAACACTGACATTTATTTTAAAAATCTTAGAAATTGTAAACTTGAGAGAAACATACCATAACCTTGCTAGAAGTGAAATACCCTTTTAGCTTATATCTATAATGTAAAATTGTAAAACAGAATGCAAAAATCATTTTTACAGTGAATAGAATGCTGGTATAATATTTTGGTTTAAAACAATTTTCCTATATTTTTAAAAGGGCATTTTATTTATAATGCCCTTTATATATAAAATTAAAAACTCACTTTTATTGTAAAATGTTTTTCCAATAAAATACCATAATGTATCAAACACTTCTGCCTGTTTTTTGTTTTTTCACTAATTAGTAATTTTTCTTAAACGGTTTACAGGTTTGAACTGTTAATGTGATAATTGCCAAACTATACCATAATATCTTATACACTACAGTAACATTCTGGCAACTACAGCTGCCAGTATTTTACCATTAAATAGACATTTTTACAGTGTAGAATCAAAGCCCAGTGTCCTTCATATCGATTTCTGTGAAATGCAAATTTACACTAATATCTTTATTGTTCCATATTTGACCAAATTATTAATGAATATGCAATAGAATATTGCTGTCAATTTTTTTTTTACTTTCCTAATAACTGATACCATTACAGTAATGATCAGGTAGATCATTTGTAGCTCAATTATAGACTACCTCCACAGCAAAAGGCTGTAAAATGAATAAATGCCAAGAAATGTACTACTAAGACAGCTTAATTAACTAGATTTGTTTGTTTTTTAGCTTAATTTTACAGAATTTATGTCACATTAAGGTGGAAATTGTTTAAAATTGTCTTTTTTCCCCTGGAAAAAGCAGGTTTTGTAGCAGGGGTGTTTACACGTTAGCAAATGTTTTAAATCTGAACATGTGACGACGTGTTCCTTTTTTTCTTCTGTTGCAGAGAATCTCTATATCTTTCCCTGCCAGTGGAACTACAGACCTGACCACTGCATGTACGGGAGTAACTGTAAAGGAGCTGAACAGGAAGGCGTGTCTATTCTCCATGGCAACCGTGGAGTTTATCATGACGACAAGCAGCCTGCGTTTAAAGTAGTCTATGATGCAATACATAATGTAAGTAGAGGGGGAAAAAACCCAAAAAATATTTCTATTTTTGGATAAAAATTTGTCTCAATATTATTCAATCAAACAAAAACAAATATCAATTAAAAAAATAAGTTGTGGTCATATTTTTGAATTGTAATGAAATGTTTTGTTTTGTAATGGGATATTTTATTTTGGAAGAAAAAAATTGACTAAAAACTATTTTTTAATTCAAATCACTTATTTTTGTCACATGAAGAGAAAAAGTTATTTGCAAAATATAAACTTTTATTTATATTTTGGTTGCAATTCTCAAACTTTTGGTTTTGATGCTTACTGTTACTGGTTGAACTCAAAGAGTTTTGATTGCTGGAAAACATAAACATTGTGGGCGGAGTCTAAAGTCCCTATTGGTTAGCGCTAATTAAAGCGGAAAACTCTGACTCCCTCCCACCTCAGAACTGATCCCCAAACTGCAGGGCTTGCTGCTTCACTTCAGTGAGAGGACACAGAATATGAATGGTAAGTAATCTGCACAAAATTATACTGTTTAACAGCAACTAAAGTGTCCACACATTTTTCAAAGTAGAAATCTTACACAACTTGTGATGACAGTCATATATTTTCTGTGCTGTGGTCCCAGTCTGCATATCATGCTTTAATGTTAACATCAGGTAAAGTGCATAAACTAGGCTTGTGTAATATTCGCTTGTCTTTATGTTGTATTCGTTAACCAACGCACTCTTGACGAATTGCATTAAGTGTGGCAAAATACCAAATATATCTGGAGGAAATATGTGTTAAAAAACTATTATGCAAGGCCTCCGTGTGTGTATTAACTAGCTGCGAAGTTAAAGTAGGAAAACTCACCAGACCCAGTGTGTCATTAGGTCCATGTTAACCTACAACACACATGCAGGGGCGGGGCTGCAGGGGGCACGGGGAGGGCAGCATCACTATGGCTAGGATGCTTTGAATTTGTGTTGTGTTTTTCATTAGTGACCATGTAGCCTGATGTTTTTAGGTTTTTTTCATGTCTTTTCTTCATGTCTGTTTGATGAACTTCAAAATGTCACTGTGATGCTAAAGCTTGTAAGTCCTGCTGTTGCATGGATGTGTATGTTGTAAAATGATGTTATCATGAGCTTTGCCCTGCCGTGGGCCCAACTCTGACTTGTTCCACTAGTGCACAAATGTGTACAATCAGATTATTTATTTACCAAGCACATAGTCTATGCTGTGGATGAGGGGAGACAGTGTAACTCCTAAATATATACTTACTTCCATTTGAAAAATGGAAAACCAATCTTGTAGATCACAAGCTGAGGTAGGATATTCTCATAATTTCTGTATTTCTTATTAATTTTACAGTGTAGGTGTCTTGTATTTAGTTTTATTTTGAATTGCATTATTTTGAATGCCTTTTGCCGTGTTATGCTATGAGATTAAATTGGTGTTATTTTGTAGTTTGTTGGCTCCATTAAGCTTTGTTGCTACAGGATTATCAGTACTGACAACTGCTAATCAGACAAGTCTCACATTAAAGATATTTGATTCCTGCCAGTTTCCTAAGCTCATTATTCAGGGACAGAAATATGATAATTGTTTAAGATGCTGTGGCAAAGTTAGTTTTGGCAAGACAAATATAAATGAGCAAGCATATGTGTTGATAATGACATTTTTTGTAAGAAAAATACAAAAATTACCACTGAATTATCAAATTTCCTTCATTTCATGTTATTTTAGCTTTCTGAGCTAATACTGCTAAGAACTTAACATTTTCCCTCTCCTGTCATTATCATGTTTTGATTTATTTTAACATATACAGTAATATCCTCTAGTTTGAAATGGTGTGCGGTTGTTAGCTTTAGTGGTTAAGTTCTCCCTGCTGATAGCCATGTTCCTTTATTGCCTTGATATCAACAGGAAAGTAATAAGAACTTAGCACTGGATTGTACCTGCTACTCACTGGATGGATACGGCACACCACAAAAAAATGTTGTTGTACCACTAGCTTGCAGATATTGTAGCTTTTGTGTCTTGTTCACATTACAGCTCTTTCAGCTATCTCTAAAAACAGTATGGAGAAAGAGGGAACCGGAAATGATTAATGTGGCCCGAATTTAAATGGAAGTATGTCACCACTACTTGTGGCTTTGAATTGGTTGTTTATGGCACAGTTCACAGGTGGGTTAGTCAACACTAACCATTAGGACTCGTCTTTATGCCCCTCCCAGGATGTTCATTTTCCAGCAATTAAAACTCTGAGTTCAACCAAAAAAAGGCAGCATCAAAACCAAAAGTTTAAGAATCGCAACCAAAGACTTCTGTCCTGTGCAAATTAAAGTTTATGTTTTGCAAGTAACTTTTTAACCTTTATGAGACAAAATGAGTCATTTGAATTTAAAAAATAGTTCTTAGACAAAACGTTTTTTCCAAAATCAAATATTCCATTACAATATTTTTGTTTGATTGAATAATATTGACCCCCATATGTAACTTGTAATGGCGCATCATCTTCAATGTGCCTCATGACTTTAGCGCATTCTTTAAAGTCAAATGCCATAATTATGTTTTTTCAAAATGTTGTCAGTCATTTATGATGTTCGACCGGTTGGAAAGCTGAAAAGGTCTTTTGGAAATGCTTCATCAGTAGCTATGTTTCTATGCAATTATGATGTGAATTTTGAGCAAATTTTTAAAATCTTGCAAAAAAAGAAAATGTGAATTAGACGTGCTTCCCTCTACTGGTTTGAAGTGAATCAACTAGACCACGCAAAGAGGGATTTCATCAGATGTTGATGTTACTCATGGCTGCAAAAAGAAAAAAAGAAGATGTACTAAGATGTAGAAACATTTGCACACATGTAGCTTAAACATGTAGCACATACATGTAGCTTGCATTCAAATTATGAACGTGGGCACAAATTGTTCGTCCACTTGTGCGTAATCAAATACCTGAGAGCTTTGACATGGAGGCTGAATCCACACTCCGCAGCTGCACTGGATTGGAATTACAAGCGGCAGCTAAAGTTTTGAAGTCAGGGCCGATTTCTTAAATTGAAGTGATCAGAAATCAGCACAACTCTCCCCAAAAAATACATTAGTCTTTACATTTAAGGTGACACATGCTGTAAGAAGTGACATGAAAGCTTGTGTAAAGCATTGTGCTATGTGGTTGGACATTATTATCTTTTTGTTATGCAAAAACTGATAGAAATACACTTCACAACAGTTAGCTGAAAAGGGTGGGACTGCTTCTTTAGCTTACAAGAAAGGGCTCATTTAAAAAAATCTCTTAGGCTGGCTGTCGACTGTGTGATGTTAATTCTCTTGAGCTCACATTAAACAATCTGGGTCAGTTTTTTAATTTCAGATGGCAGTTTCACTGGCAGCAAAGATAAGCCTCTTAGAGACGAAGGGGGATGTAATTTATGATTAATACACAAACCATACCCTTCCCCTCCTGACAGAATTTGTAAATGCTGTTTAGAGACTGTGATGAATTCTTTTTTTTTAAATACTCTTTATTTAACCTTTTTCATTATTATAGTAAAACATACAAAGAACACAGAACTTAGAGCACTGATTTATAGTTTAGTGGGAGAAAAACAACACTACAAAATGTTAGATCTTATGATTCCGTTGCTCTTATATGTAAACTATTTACACCAATGTTTGTTGAAAGAGTGTGCTTTGATGCATGATATACCAGCTTTTTCATAGAGGGAATCTCCCCCATGAATTGCCAATGGGGTGGGAGTTTCTTTAGACAAGACCAGGTTACAGCTTTGTTGTTGCTACTGATAGAATTTTAAATAAATAAATGTATTCTTTTTGATGCACCTTCCCACATATTAGCCCCAAAAGGGGAATGCTGGATTTTGTGGGGATGACATATTCCAGTATTGAATAGTAGAAAGGTGCTACTTTGGACAGGACCAAAATAAGAGAGTAATTGTTGTTCTCATGGCCAGCCACATTGTCTCCAACATTGCTATTTGAAAACTAATAAGTGCCCACATAGTGATGGGTTTCCAAAAGAGTGGTACAACATGTTCAGGAAGGAGCTTCCCCTGTCCTCCTCGAGTCTCTTAGCTGGACTCTGGAATAGGGCAGAGATGCCACCATCTTGGAGAGAGGCTGTAATATCTGTTCTCCCTAAAGAAGGGAAAAACATTTAATACTGTGAATCATATTGCCTAATCTCAATTCTGAATGTTGACTCTAAACGTTTTACATCAATCTCAAGGGGAATGGAGCATTACTTGACAGATTCATGAATACCAAACGGGGTTCATTAAAGGCCAGCAAATTCATGACACCACGATACAAACACTACATATAATAGACCATGCTAAGAAGCAGCTGCAGCACTGTGGGGGTGGAGAAGAGAGTACAGTGATTTGAGAAACACTAAAGGAATCTTAGTGTGTGGAAAATACACTAACCTGGTCTGCCGATCAGATACTGTACAGATCAGCCGAGGGACGTAGAAGGGAACAGATGGTGCACTGATGGAGAGGTCAGAAGTGAGAACCCGGGGAGGAGGAGAGTTGATGCGGGGTGGTGCTCCTGCTATCTGCTTTGGTCCCCTCTATGTTCAGCAAAAGGACAAATCCTAATCCAAATCCTGGGTCAGACGGGCTTCGGTCATACATGAAGAGGCAGTGAACAGAATATTTATCCATAGGAGGATATAGAGTGGGTGGGGAATCTGTAATACAGGCGTGGGCCAAGATCCAGATAGACTACCAGCAACAATCTGACCAGGGCAAAGCCAGGGGGCAAATCCAGGGAACAAGAGCAAGGGCAAAACAATAAGGGTGAGATGAAGAGTGATGGATGCATTATGCATAATGCATTCGATAATATTGCAAAGTGTGAATGAGTGAGGCTTAAGAAGGGAAACAATCAGGGAGTAGCATAGGTGCAAGAAATAATGATAATGAGGGACATGAAATGGATTGGATCAAAACAAAAGATACAAAGCACCACATGAACATCACAGTTCCATGTTTGGGACAGGTTGATGTCATAATCAACCTATTGGATCTCACATTCTCACAATCAGCTTTTTGATATAAACATTTTGACAAACATTTTGACAAATGTTTATATCAAATAGCTTTATCCATTTTTTGTCCAATAGCTGTATAATTCTTTTTGTTCAGTGGGTTGCAGCTGGCTTCTCAAAAGCGTCTCAATAAATTGTATGATAGAGTTACCCTCCTATCCTTTGGGGACCAGAAAGACACACGTTTCTTGTAGAGTGGGACTCTAAATAAAGCACTTCGACTGGAGTTTCCTCTGCCGCTCGATGCAGGAGCCCAGCGCCTCGGTTGCCACCTTTGCCCAGTTGTCCGCTTGATCCGCTCAGCTAGCGGATCGACTAGCTGAGTCGATCAGCTCAGCTAGTCATCAGTGACAATACTGTCCCAAATGGTCGATGTCTTGTTTTGGTTTTCCATTGTCCCCCTTTAAGGCCGTCTTCAAATCATTGATACCCTTAAGTATTCCATCCGCAGTCGAGTCCATGGTTGTTCCGGGGTTCTCAACTCCTGGGCCAGCCACATTGTTGCTAGCTTCATTCGGACGCTTGTTAGTTTTTTGCGGCCAGGGTACTTTTATCCTGAGCTCTGAGCATCTTTATCAATTTTTATGGCTCAACAAGTTTCTCCTCCCATTCATAAATTACGTTGTCAAGGCAGGAAGCAGATTAACAAATGGAGGTTTTTGATATCAAGGTTTGAGAGAGGTTCTGGTGCGACCGTTATTCTAAATGCTTCCGGAAATCCAAAGCTTGATGACTTCCCTTTTTCAAAAAAAAAAAAAAAAAAGGAAAAAAAAGTAAAGAAGCTAATTACGCTGAAATAGCTTTGGGATTGGATACTGATGACTGACTGTTTCTCCACAGTTCCCCTTCGAGGACAACATGTTCCAGTCACTCTTTTATCCCATCCAGAACAAGTTCTTGGACACTGTCAACACTCTGTGTGGTCGGATTCCCCAGGTCTTCCTCAAGCAGATAGAAAAGGCAATGAAGACGGTATTTGAGGCGAATGTGGTGCGCCATGTCAGACAGCGCAAGTGACTGAGGTTGGAGAGCTGGACTTCCTGTGGATTATAAGCAGCAACGGGATATGTCGAATTAAACTGGAGGCTGTGTGGGTTGGTAGTGCTGGACACTATGGACCTCCTGGAATGGGTTACTTTACAAGACGATGGACTGCGATGATTTGGTGGAATGAACAGAGAGTGCCTTGCTAAAGTTTTAACCCTTTAACTGGTGTTTCATATTTTGCTACGTTGCAATGCGAAGCTTTAATGTGTTTTATTAGGGTGGACCAACACAAAGGAGTTTGATTAAGCCCCCTTCTCAATACTTTCTCCAACCAAAGTTTTGCCCATTCCTCTCACACTGCAGTTTTCCTTGAGCTAAGAATGCACCGATTCACTTTTTTCACTTTTGATACTGATACCAATATATGAGATTTACTATCAGCTGATACAGCACAGAAAAATAATGCTGAATTGAATTAAGCAGTGTCTTTTTTTAAACACAGACATAAGTGTACTGAATTACAAATTTGATAACTGCACCAGTACAGCTCATTTAAATACAGAACAGCTTAACAAGATTGGTCAAACATATAAAACAGTACAGCTTTAATTTAAGGGGGTGCAATTAGGAATATGACACCCAATGTAAAATAATGAAGGAACTAAAACTGACAAAAATAACAGGTTGACTGCCTTGGTCAAACATGTAAAAAAAAACTGCAACAAAAAATGTTGATCTTATTTCTGGCTTATTTAAAAGGCTGGACCGATTTTAGCCGATACCAATTTTTTTAGTAACAAAGATGAAAAGTTGAGAACAATGGGATGACTATTTTAACCACACATGCAGACGTAACCTGTGAGCCCTCCCTCCCCCAAAGAACAAAAGGTTGATTTTCAGACTTGTTGAGGTATATAAGATCAGTGGGTGAATTTGGCTTCTCATGTAAGTATTGGCTGATCGCCAGTGTCCCAAAATAAAAATAAAAAATCGGGGGCAATTTATTAGTGCAGTCATATTTATAATGCTTTCATTAGCAACACAATTACAATTCTTGATATTTGTAATAGAAAAATTACTTCAGAATCTGTCAGGTGCTAAAAGGAAATTTACCTAAAAAATTTAAAATATATATGCAGAGCTCCACTGTAAATTACTTTTACAATGCAATTCAAATTAAATGTTGAAAAATTAAACATTTTTGCACTGGATAAAAAAACTGGTTATCTATTATTACCTCAGTTCTTTTGTTTCACTTCAAATATGCACTGTTTTGTGTTGGTCTGTCATAAAAAATCATATCAGGCTGCATTGTGGTTGTAATTTGACAAAATATGTGCAGTTCAAGGAGTATGACTGTTAAAGCAAAGGCACAATGCTGATCAATGATGCAACAGAATATTTTTGCCTTTTTTTTCCATCCTGTGGTTCTACAAAAATAAGAATGTATCGCATAAAATGCCGCGGGTAAAAAAAATAAATGTAGGTAGCACCTCATCAGAAACGCGAAAGAATATTTTTAGGTATATTTTTTTGTTATGCTTTTTCCAAATATTTTTTCTCACTTTTTAGGCAATATTTAATAACAAACGAGTAACTTTCAGGAAATATGAACCTTTTATCAGTATTTTAAATCATAGGCACGTAAACAAGAACAATCCAATAATTTTGGGTCTGTTTTTCAATTATGCCACTATCAGTATTATGTACAACACAGTAAATTAAATATGATTTTTTATGTTGAAGACAGATCCTTAAAATGCACTTTGTGACATTAAAACAGGTTTTTATTATTATTCTTTTTAAGTGAATGTACACATTTTAAGCAAATTTGCTTGACTTAAATCAAACCAAATGTGCAAGTTTTTTTATGAACTTAGTATGGCTGAGAATGTGCCATAAAAATATTATTGTGTACCATGTTTACTATCAGAAAATTTGGAAGTATGTGTGTGTGTCTTTGAAAAAGTGTCTCTGCTTGAAGGTTTGTTGTGTGCCTGAGTTGTTTTTTTATGTTATAATAGTGTAATTGTATCACATATCTCAATTTGCAAATTTAAAACATTGTCCACATGTTTCTAAATAAAACAATATAATGTTTTGAAGCTGCTTCAGTCCAATTTTTCTTACACTATATGCAATTAAAAGACTTGTTTCTCTTGAAGGGTCAAAAATTGTCCCTAAGGGATAATTTCAAATATGCGCAAGTATGGTTCTATTTAAAGATTAATCTTGAGGATGTATTTAAGATAAATGCCTTCTGGGAGAAACATGGTCTTGTGAAACAATAAATATATTTAAAGAAAATGTTTGCACATTCTATTCCAAAAAGTAAGCAAGCACAGCTCTAAAATTAAGTCACAGATGTTTCCCTTTCAAAAAGATTTAGGATTCATAAGAAAAATAACATAGATTAATAGGAAATTACATGATGTAGGTCATCATTTTCTACATGTTTCTGAACTGACCCTAACTTTAGATAAATAAAAAAAAAAGAGTGAGTTATTCCAACTAATTTAAATAAACTTTAAATTCTGGAGGCAAATATTCAGTCACAATTGGATTCCCCTTTTGGAACAATTTCAACTTGTTGAGTTCAACAAGTTCTATAGAAAGTGTATAACTGACACATAGCTTGTCAGTTTAACCAAAAAATGTGGCGACTGTAAGTACAGTCGCATTCAATAAATTAGAATATGGATTCAAATGAGGCCCGTTTGTCAGATTAAATGTACCTTTTGAAAATAACATTTACTTTCTAAGTAAATGTTACTCATTAGAAGTAAACCATTTTCATTAAACCCACATTTCTGTTTTTAAATATAGTTTTTTTTTAATTGTATTTTATGTTTTCTCCTACATATTATGTTGTTTTTAAGTTATTTAAGTGCCCATAGGTTTGTATAATCATAATATTATCATATTATTATTATTGTTTTCAAAATATTATAATTTTAAATGTCTTGATCTCATTACTTGCATGTTAAAAAAAATCATAAATAACAAATAAAGGCTTTCAAGCATTCTTCTGTGCATAATTAACCTATATAATGGGTTTGACTTTAGTACTAAAGTTCCTGAAATAAATGTTATTTTCAGTGATATTCTAATTTATAGAATGGGACCCGTTCTAGACAGAAGGGGTCTGTATAGATTTGACCATATATTTGTAAGTAACTACTAAAACGATTTTAGACTTCAGACGAAGTATAATCTTTTTACCAGAACTTTATAGAATGACATAATGCAAAAAGGATACAAACTGATAAGCTGAAGTATTGCTCTTTTATCTACTGACTGATTTAGAATCTTGAATTACTTAAATAATAAAAAAGAAAATAGGATGTTTTTAAATAAGAAATTGTGCTTCCAGGGTTGTTGTGTCTAGTGTAGGACAGACACCATAAATAACAAACAATACTATCTAATATATGGACAATATGGGGATACAAATTTGCGTCTTGTTCTTCTACAAGGTTTTTCTTTTATATATTTGTAAAACTTCCTCCCAGTGATATTTTAAAGGCTGTGGTTGTGTCTGCTGCTAAACAGCCGGTGACCTCACGGCGCCATATTAAAATGCTCCCTCCTGTCTGCCTCTGAGCTTGTAGCTTAGCAGCAGCGGCTAGCCACCACTCTGCCTTTTACATCCTCAAGCCTGAGAAGAGGGCAACGACGTGATGGAAATTGACTCGCTTGAAGAGGCGCTCAGAGGTCACAAATCCAATTTCGCTTTCTTCGTTTTGATTAAGAACGCCTCGTAAAACACATGTTTCGAAATAGTTATTTTTCTCAAAGAAAAGCGTGTTGCTAGCTAGCTACCAGTTTAGCTTTAGCTGATGCTAACATAACAAGTGCTTTTACGGAACTGTTAGCCGTGTGTTCACGGTGTTCGCTTCAATAAGCCAACATGTTAAAATGATTAACCAGTACATTTAAAAGCTAATACTGTTTTTCCTATTTTAAGTCGGTGGCTTGGACTGACTTTTACAGCCTGGCTTCAGGTTTTGTGTAAAACCGTTTAGCGGTCGCCTTGTTCGGGCTAACTTAGCATTCCAAGCTATTCGGGTAACTTGTGCCAGTTTTAGCTAGAAAGCGCTCTGAAATAGATTGATTATGTAAATAAACTAGGCGAATCACGGCTTGACTGAGACAGGTGTAACCGACCACCTGCTAACTGATAACATTTTTGGTTGAAGTAGATGATAACTTAAGAAAATTAAGCATCCAGTTTTACGTCACAGAGTTACCACAATTGAGCATTATGCTCAATTGTGGGTAAATGAAAACCCTTTCTTCTAAGCAACAGTGTCAACAGTTTACGTATGTTGACACTATTGTCTCCTCTTTTTTGATTTTTCATTACAGATTTTGATAAGAAAGCGAAGAAGGAGCCTACCCCCCTTTTGGAACAATTTCTATGTCATGTTGCCAAGACTGGACAGACCATGTAAGTGAAACCCACAGGCCCCATTTTTGCTATTCAATCATGCATGTATGCATAGAAAAGTTGCTGATCTATGTACATTTCAGAGCTGTTCAGTACAACTTAAAAGTCAAAAGAATGTTTAGGTCTAAGACAGACTTTTTCTTTTATCTTGTGTGTTTGTGTGGGCAGCGGGGATGTTTGGATATTTCACAACTCTTAAGCATACACATAAATGTATGCTAGACAAAAAAAAAAAATAAAAGAATTGCAATTTCTATTGAAGACATGAGTGTATCAATGATGTTCTGTTCAAACTGAGAAATACGATTATTTTTCAGCAAGTATGAAATGACCTTCTGTGTTGTAAAAAAAAATTGGGAGATATTATCATCTTGCATTGCTGAGCCAGGATACGTGTAACTACTAGAATCATGATCGAATGAGTCAGCTTTATAAGGGATTATAAATAATCCCAAAACTTTATGTAGTTTTTGGTTGTTCTGGTTAAAGATTAATGTGGTTTTATGGATAATGTACAGAATGCTATACTTAAGTGTATGCTATAGACCAGGGGTCACCAACTTTTTTGAGACTGGGAGCTACTTCGCAATTACAGAGGAACACTAAGGGCTACTTGTTTGATACAGACATAAACTATATTGGTTCAGCCTTTATGACAATAATACATATATCATTGCATGCTGGCTGATTATATTAATGTTGGGGACTACTCACAATAGATATCAATAATGATTTACCGTTGCAGATAGGGTTAATCGTTATGTGATCAGAAATTCTCAGTTCACAGAATTTCCAGTTTAATTTCTTTTTGGAGCTCTTCTATGTGATTCTAAATTGCCCACAAGTGTGACTGAGGATTGTTGCAGTAGCACCTGCAGCTGTACAGCTGTACGCACTGTGCCTACATTGAGATTTTCCTTTTAAATAAAAAAACAAAAAGAAGAGTTATTGTATTTTTTATTATTAACAAAATTGTGGCAAAAAAAATATCTTTTCTGTCAAAACATCTTGTATGTAGCGCAAGTCAGTGTCAGTCTCTAGGGTGGGCATGCCAAAGCCTAAATCTTATTGGTCATTTTGCTTTTGTTTATTTGGCGGCTCAGCGCTTTTTCTGTAAGCTAAAAATGAATGAGTGAAGTTTGATCCTTCCGTAGTTCTAAGAGCGGTTATTTGGATTGCGGTTGAGCTTTTTACAGTGTGCGCGGTCCTGGTGGGGTTGACGGTTTATTAGCCTTTTTTTGGTTTCGCAAACAGAAAAGCTGACTTGTCACCTGTTGACTGACACCATCAGATGTCTAGGGAAAGAAAGATCAGACAGCTTGGAGGGTACGCACGAAACTATTACTGCACCTGACCTGCAAGAGCACAACCAGCTCTTCATGTGCGCGTCACACAAAACCAGCGCATCTTTTTTTTTTTTTTTTAAACAAACAATCCTAAGTAATAAAGACATGGAAGTGAAACCTACTTGTGTGATCCACGGAAAGAGGATTCCCAGGTTCAGGTGATGTCGAACGACCAGAGGAAGAGAAGGTGAAGCAACAATATTTGCTTAATTTCTTTCTACTTTTTTGGGGAACATTTCAACTAGATTAAATTGCTTAACCCACAGTCTGAGCGGCAGATGTCAGCCAATTGGTGACCCGTCAACTCTTTAGTTTGAGCAACATCAAAGAAACTCATAAACCGGCGACCCACCAGAACCGTGCACAAGGTGCACATCAGCTGTCTGAGGTGTCGGCAATAGTGATGGGTTGATGCCTCATGTGTATGGCACATTTCCCAAACTGTGTCGGTACTGTGTTGCTGTATCGCTTGATGGTGGCATCTGTTGGATTTAAAAAGTCATTCCAAGCAAATGCAGTGAAGACTGGAAACAGACTGAACAGGGTTCATTCACATGTTTGTATTTAAAAACATCAGCGGCTTTAACAGCATTGGGTCGAGGCGATGGCACCATTTCTTCTACTTTTGAGAACACCCTTTCACAGGGCACTAATGATGACCGTGTACATAGAAATTTACTTGCAAGTTTGCATAAGATAGGGTGTTGTAGTCATTGCATTTTCCAGTAGGGGATCTTGTGATCTTGGCGTGTTCGGCTCAGAGATGCATCTTTGAACCTCGATAATGGTATTGGTGGTGACATTTGAATTAGCCTTGGTCTCTTCAGCTTCCATGTCCAGCTGCTGCCACCGGTTATCATCTATGAAAAAAAATAAAAAGCATCTGTTACTAATTTATTTTAATTACATGAAGTGATTTGCAAGAACATTAAAACATTAAAATACACATTTAACAGTCATGACAGACCTGAACTGGGAGGTGAAGGTCTAGTTTGGACATCTTCCATTTGTTCATCCCATGTTTCTCATTTCTGCCGCACACTAAGTTTAGTCTTTTCACTGCATCATTGGCTTTTGAAGCACTTACGAAGTCCGTTGTCTTGTACCGAGGGTCCAGTAATGTTTGTATAGTCATTCCACTTAATGACTCCAAGTTGCACAGTGTTTCTAGTGGTCTTCTTTTAAGGTTTTCCACAAGATTAATTGCAGTTTTTGTGGTTACATTTAATGCATTGTGTTGCAGTGAGTGATCCACCATTTTAAGCATTGGAATTACACTTTCCACTCCCCCCAGACCTTAACAGCTTGGTTAAATAGAGCAAGCACACAATATGTGTCCTCTATGATTTTTGTAATCATCTGTAATTAGCTGAGGTATGTCACTTTTTAACGAGGCCAGCGACACAAACACCGACTCCTTCTGTTCCGCCATGCGTTCCAGCATTAAATACATGCTGTTCTGTCTAGTTTATACCTCCTTCATTAATTTCTTCAATGGTCCACTCATCTGTAGCTGGACTTGTGCCAGCTTCTTTTTGGCTGTTGTACTGATTCTAAAGTATGCAACGATTTGCCTTGTTTTATTTCTGATATCGGTGAGTCTCAATTTGATCACGTGATTTTAGAACTATTGAATTTAAAGAATGCGCTATGCAAATCGTGTGTCTGATTAGAAACTTTCTGACACATCCAATCATGTTTGCAGTCACATCTGTGACCAGATATGTCACTTTCTCTGATATGGCCTACTCCTCCATTACTTAAAAATTTTTCTCCCCTTGGGCCAGATTTTCAGCACTGTTCCACTTCCAACATTTATTTATAAAATGTATGGTTCTCATTGTTGACATAGTGACAGGTCACAGCAAGGTAAGTCTCCATCTTGATGGAAGTCCACATGTCAGTTGTTAGGCTAACTGCTAGAGACCGTAGATACATTTCTACGGTCTCTAGCTATGTAGTTAACATGAATTTATGTAAAAAGCTACCTTTTCTGATTAAAAACCTCTGAACAAATGCTGCATTTCAAAACCTCTGTCTTTGCTTTTGTATTTCACCTCATGAGTTGTGTTTTTTTGTTTTTTTTTTATTCCTCCAGGGTTCCATGGTCACAATTCAAGAGCTACTTCCTGTTTAAATTGGAAAAAGTGATGGATGACTTCAGAGCCTCAGCACCTGAGCAAAGAGCTTCGGCGAACCCAAACGTGGAGTCGGTTCCGTTTGAGGATATGAAGGAGAGAATCTTGAAGATAGTGAAGGGATACAATGGGTAGGTACCTCAGAGAAACGTTACATCCGGTAAATTATCTTAAAAGGGGTGTGTCCAAAGTGCAGCCCATGTGCCATTTGTGGCCGTTGGAGATCAGTCTTGTAGCCGACAACTGCAGTTCAAGAATGATACAAGTTTGTTTCTTGAATTTTTCATTATTATAAATTAATGCAGACAATTTTCTTACAATGGAAAATGACAAGTACAACACAATTTGTTCATCTTTTTACAACCAACTTTTGGACATAGCTGCACTTATCATTCAGACTTTTACTGAAAAGCAAACTTTGGGGGCAGTTTTGACCTAGATGGCAACATATTACAAGCGCTCTTTCTTAAAGGTTTTAAAACCTCTCCTGTTGAAAAGCTCCTCCTATAGAAACTGGACATCCCTGAATCTTCTGAACTCAACATAGAGCTCACAGAACTCTAGCTCCGAAACCAACAGGAGCAGCAAAAACCCAGACAGATTTTGGTCCCGTTCCTGCGGTACCATATAAAAGTTTGCCTTTCTCAGAGGAAATGCTGAGAAAGGCATGAGACAAGACCATGCTTCAACCACAACTACCCTACCGCAATTCTAAATTGGCAGAAAGATTACAAAGAAACAAAACAATTGCTAAGGAAGAAGATCCGTTTTATGCTGCAGAATAGGGCAGTTGTAAACGAATATTTTAGTGATCGCGTAATCTATTGATTATTCTTATGATTAAATGAGTAATCGGATAAAATAAAATGTTGGTAAATCTGGCATAACACCGGTGTTACTATCGGATATCAATATCAGTCCAATCTTTCATTTTTGAGCATCTCTGAGTTACTTTTTTATTGTTTAGAAAACTAACCTGTAACAATAATAGCTCACTTTCCAAGTTAACTAGAGGAAAAGTTATACAAAGATCTGAAATTATATTAAATTTAACAATAGAGAGGTAAACTCACAAATGGGATTCTAAAAAATGTCTATACTCCAGCTTTTAGTTTATGTATTCGTAAAGTGAGTTTAATAGATGACCTCTCTCCTTGCCCCATACCTGTCACGCTTTAGGTTTGAGAATACGGGAAATGTCGCCTGCAGTGGGGAGCTTGGGTTGGTAGGGGTGGGGGGCAGGCGAACGAACGAACGAATGAATGTAAGATGGGGGTGCAGGGGAGGAAATGGACCAGGTTAAAGACTAACTTAAGTGCGCAACGCAAGTAATGTCCCGGCCGGAACACGGCTAAATAATAAAACATAAATTAACAAAGCTTTGAGGCAGGTAAATTTTCCTCGAGGGACTTTAATAATCTTCGAATCATTCCAGAAATCGTTTCAGCCCTCCTACAGAAAGACATCGCCAGTGAAATGCTATTTAAATCCACAACTACAGAGTCTTAAAAACAACAAATAAAAAAAATGCAATTAAAACGAATAGTAATTATTTGCATTTCTGTTTACAGTGAACCCTCGTTTTTCGCGACGGTTACGTTCCAAAAAGAACCCATGATGGGCGAAATCCGTGAAGTAGTAGCCTTTATTTCTTTACAATTATTAGTCAATGAAATACTCCATAATACATTGAAACCAAAGAATAAAATCTTTTTACAGGCCCAAGCATTTGTTTAACAAATAACAGTACTGTATAAACGTTTTGTATTTTTTATTTTACAAAAAACTACTGCACTGTAAAATAAGAATTTTAATCATCAATACGAACTGAAGGCTTCAAATTGCGGAGATCAGCACCGCCCCACAGTGACCCGAGTCATTGGATTAGAACGGAAGAAAATGGAAAATGATTATGAAAAAAATACAAGGAACAGCAGGACAAATAGTGACTCCCGTGTATTTCTGACTGAGCTGCTGCATCCTGACTCCGCTCTGTAGCGTTTTTTCTTCTAAAGCCCGCGGTGCAGGTGTGTTTATTCAAGAGAAGAACATAGTTATAGGTTGCTGTTGTCGCTCTTTAACTTCCTCTGTCTTATAGG
>CAEGAD010035984.1:0-36351 GCA_903067055.1 Poeciliopsis paucimaculata | reverse complement strand
ATATGACTAGGACAGGACCACACAGAACCATGTATTCACATTAATGAAGGCTGTTGTCTCTATCTGCCAATTAGCACCAGTGAAATGTCAATTGTTATACATTGGGTAGAAGCACAGTTAGTTTGTGGGTGGAGGAATTATTTTTCTTGTATGGTTTTCCTATTTGTTCCTGTCTATCAGAATTCCTTCAATGTTAATCCTGATTAATCCCAACTAATGCTTCTTTTGTCCAAAGACATGTTAACAGCGAGCCTCATTCTCCCCCTGCCTGACATTAAACAAATCAATTATGACAGGATATGAAGAATGTGTGCCAGGATGGGGGGGTTACTGCTGCTTATGTTAATGCTAACAAACAGTATGTTTTTAAAAAAAATCTAAATTGTATTAAATCTTACTTTAAATTATCGTTAGGGCAATAAGATGTATGTAAGGCATGCTTGCCTCATACAGCAGACTGAACAGAGGTCTTTAACAGATGGACTCTTCTCTCATTCACTCTGTTGCTGTCACTGAGGTTGATGTCCCGTCTCTCATATTCACTCACTATGTTTCATGCATAATTTCTCTACTGTCAATTAGCAAAGCCTCTTAGCTCCTCAGAGTGAGATTTATAAAAGCCAGCTCTGTCCAGGATTACCAGTGCAGAGAACAGGAAGGACACCTAATCCTATCTAGCCACAATCATTAAAAACTTTAGTCCCATTTTATTTGTTGGATCAATTTGTACCAATTGTGCACAGTTACATATGTAGAGACATGTAACTTATTTGTAGTATGGAGGAGATGTCAAGTGTTGGGACTGTTTTGCAGGTAATGTATTTATTATTTTGTGTTTAGATCCATAAACCAGAATCAGTTTTTTTCTTAAGACTCTACTTTAGCAGATGTTTACTGGTTGTTCTGAAGCAGTAAACAACTTGTGATGCATGTTGTTCTACGTTCAAATGCAAGACCTACATTTAAAATGTTTTCACATCGGAAGCCTCGGTTTGATTTTGGACTAAAATCTCAGCATTTTTTACATTTTCAACTAATGCGGTTCACAGTCACACTGCGCTGTCAAAAGAACCAAACCCTTTGAAAAGCTTGCCTGCGGAGGCGCTGCACCAAAAGCCACTGAAGGCAACTTCCTTCTTCACAAAATGTAAACAAAAATGGAGTAGCATTAGATTTTGGTGGTTGTAGGATTCATCTTTTGTTGTTGGTAAAAGATTACAGTTTCTCCAACTAGCACTTGACTTGCGTATTTGTTTTGGTTATATTTACCCAAAATCCTCTGTGCTACTGTCCGCAGGGCATTTTTTTCCAATCATGTTGGTTTAATTTAGTTAAAACTATTATTTAGAAATAATTGCATGCAATTACGCAGGTGAAAAATACATAAAGACTGGCCAAAGACAGTTTTCAAATGAAAATTGTAATAAAATAAACTCATTCAAAAATACTGCCTTATATTTTAGATTTTAGTTTTTGGTGAGTATGGTCAGAAAAAATGTCCCATGGGGCAAATAAAGTATATCAGAGATCTGGAGTCTTTAAAGAGCTCTTAGTCTATGGGATATATCTAAATTTAACCAGAGTCATCAGTCTGCCTTTTACAAACCTCAATGGAGCTCTTTGGCTTCTGTGGCGTCCCAAGGCTGCTGGCTGCTAATGCACTTACGCAACCATAGAGCTTCAAGTCATCCTGTAGATATCTTTTACTTTTTTCCCCCTACATATCCTTTAATGCCTATGAATACTATAGAATAATTGATCATAAAACCTGGAGAACTTAGTGGTGGTCTGCAACTCTCCCCAAAGAGCTCTGTAATAAAGCTTTATGTATTGCTTCTTTCTGATCCAAAAGCCTTAGGATGTTACCCTTGTGTGTGAATTTGCTGGGCTTATGCAAGAGACTGCTTTGCTCTGACCCAAATGGAAAAAGACAAAGCTTCTAGTCGCCCTTGCCATGGCTTACAGTAGCAAACAATTTTAGAAGCTGATGAATAATTTAATACAACAGTGGAGGCAACCAGCTGAACTAAACAGTTAGAATGGTAGATTAGGCTCTGTAGGTTTTTGTAACTAAGCCACATTGTAAAATCTTGTTTCTTTAATGTGTTTTCTTGTATTCTAAAGAAACTCTTGAGAGGCATTTGCTCACAACAGTTTTATCCTCCTATAATAACCAAAGTGTAAATTTATGTTAGTGTTTGTATGTAAACGGTCATCTAACCTCATTTGTAATTGTTGGTTTCTAGATCTTTTTGCTCCTTTTTGTCTAGTGAATATTTCCCTTCAGATCACATCTCTGACTACTTCTTGAGTTTTTACAAATAAATGCAAAATTCTTGTAATTAAGCAGAAAAAATAATTTCTGCTAAAAAAATTATTTATTCCTATAGATATAAAGCAAAGTCTCCAAATAGTAGGTGGAATCTTGTTATGCAGTTGCTGAGGACTTAATGAAATTGCATTGTCCCTTTATTTATATGCTATACTTTCAAATTAGGATTTTCTTACAGCTAGCTGTTTTTTTATTTCATTGCTTGGATTTTATATGTTAGGATCTGGTCTTGAGCTAGTTCTAAAATCAGTTTAATCTTAGTTTTTGTGAAAATACTTTATTCACCCATAGAACTTGCTATAATATCACCTTGTGATAAGTCAGTCTTAAATTTCTATTCCATTATTCCCACAACGCCAGGTCAATGTAAAATAAAATGACATAACATCCTACCTTAAAGGTTCACTTGTCATTTTTTTTAACACAGATAGAAACAGAGTTAAAAGATGCAATATAATGTTTTCTATCTCAGGAGCTCTTAAATTGAACCAGTTAATTAAAAAAACAACCCACACTTCTAGACCAAACTCTTTGTCACACCTCACAAAGTACAATTACAGAAGTCTTCATACTTCCTGAAGTTTGTCACATTTTATCATGTTACACCCACTAATTCTGGAATATTTAGTTTGGGTCTTATGTGGTAGAGCAGTGAAAAGTAGTGCATTATTGTAATAGTGTAAGTAAAAATTACATGGTTTTCACATTTTCTTTTACAAATAAACAACTGAAGAGTGGGATGCATTTGTATTTAGTCCATGTGAGTCACTGCTTTGTGGAACCACTTTCTCTGCAATTACAGCGAAAGAAGATTTTGTTCATTCCAATAACTGAGGGAGACTGGAAAGAGAACATACATTTTCAAGTTTTGCCACAGATAATTTTTTTAGGTTATTTGGTGTGTAACTGAATTTTATTTGGGGGTATCATCATAAAGAGGGTAGAATGGATATGGTTGCCACACTTTCATGTTAGTTAGTTCACTTCCACACTCCAATTTTGAAAACAGACCAAACCAAGACAACAGTGCTACCAACTCTGCCACTGTGCATCCCCAGTGTTGCATAGTACATTGAACTCAATTTTTTTTCAAATACCGAACAAACTGGACTCAGCAGAGGAAGTAAAATTGTACAGATGGACACAAGATGAATTATTATACAGTTTAGGGGGCAGGGAGGTTATATGAATAACTTGTCATGTCACTATGTCCTTCATTTGGTCATTCAATCCCTGCACATGTTTTATTCAAAATGCAGAGTCAGCAATCCAATAGGGAAACGCTGCCATTGTAAGTCCAGAGGTCATCAGAGTACACTAACATGCATTCTCATAACATACAACACTATTTCATGGCGAATGAGATCTCTAGAGCCAGCAGCAACATGACTTGTTTTAAATCAGAATTTATGTTTTTGTGAAAAAAATATAAATCCTCAGATACAGGTAAATTTGATTTATTTACAGTGCACCGAACATAAGTCCCAAATTAGTTTAAAGGGTCCAAGACTCTGGCTATCATTGGAACACTGGGTTTTTACATGAAATTAAAGGATGGACAGAATTGTCATATTTGTTGCATTCCTGGTGATTCCCATATAATTTGGGGAAATAGCATACTAAGGGATATAGAGTGTTAAAGACAGCATCAGCAAAGGAGAGAGTGTTATGTTTCCTGAGGGAGCAAAGATCCACATCTAAGGTTGAAACAGCCACAGAAAGCCTCGGATGACTGATTCTTTGGTAAACAAAGGTCGTAAATATTCTCTTTTTTATTCTGTATATACTCAGCATAGATAGTTTGTTTGTGTGCCATCAAATAAGAATAAACAAGTAGAAAGAAATAGTTTTTAGAGATGTTCTAACCATTAGTTTTAATAGATATATTCAGAAGTAGAAAACAAAACTAAAATAAGTCAGTTTCATTAAAACAGGGCCAGAAAAGGAGGAGTGATTCTCTAGAAAGGATTTCACAGATCGTAATGTTAAATTGGTGAATTACATTTAAAATGGTGGTGATTAATCTGTCTTAGTTGAAGGCTTTGTTCATCACCATTAAAGGTGATGAACATGTTAGAAATTAACAAATTTATAGTATTTGCAGCTTCTGGTCACTGGAAAAGATTAGGGCAATTGAGAAGTAAACACAGGTCAGGGTGTGTTGACAGTCTTATTATTTAAAACCATAAACATCTTTCAACTAAAATTTAACAAGAGGGAGACATTTTTCACACAAAGCCTCAGAAAATAATCTATGCTGCTTTGAAAATACATTCAAAATGACAAAATTAAAGTCTTTAAGGGACAGGTTCACATCGTTAAATAAACAACACTCTCATTTAAAAGTGTGACATAATCACATGAATAATTAAAGCTGCAAGCAGCATTGGACGGCCCTCACAGCTTGGCATCGTTCCGGCCTGTGTGGCTACCATGGGCTTTGAGCACTGTGAGTGAATTTACTCACTCTGTCTCACGATTTGTGCATTAAGCAGCTACATGATACTTATTACAAATGTTGAAAATGACATTCAGTTTCTTTCAAATAATGTGGCTGAAGCAACATAAGGTTGGTTGAAGAGACTTTTCTCAACCCTTTGAAGTTCTACATGTACCAATTTTCAAATCTCTATGTAAAGCTGATTGGAGGCTCAGTGTTTATTTACTTGTTTATTAAGATTCCCATTGGCTGCAGTAGGACTAAAACTGTTCTTATTGGGGTCCAACAAAATTATATTTACATAAAAGAAAAAGAAATCTATACATTTACCTTAAACAAAACAAAAAACAGATTTTTACAGTTCCCCTTTACTAACCTGTTGCAGTTATTATTTCTACATTTTGTAAAATTATACTAGATCTGTGGAGGGGTAACAATAAATATTTTTATTTTTCTTAGCCATTTTTACTTCCTCAAATGTATTTTCAAAATTTTTTAGAGGGTTCAGCCCTCCTAATAGAAAATGACTACAAAAGAGAAAGATGTGGATTGTGGGATATGAAAGGACAATAATAGCACTTGGTTTTCCCTGCACCTCTGGTTCTCGGGGATCATTAAAGCTATAGCTGCCTATAAAATGATTCAGGCTGTAAATTTCTATGTTAGGAAAAATCAGTCTGTGTGCACAGAAACTCTGGGTCTTAGCTTTTTTTTAATGCTGGTTGAATTGGAACACTGGAGCTGACACTCTTACAAAAGAAAATGATAAAGAGGCAACATTTTGCATCTTGAGGGTCATATACTCTGTGTATTGTTGAACATGAAAAATTAAGTACTCAGAAAAGTATGTTCTACATGTTAACTGTACAATTTTACGATTGTGTGGTATATATTGAAATATGAACTTAGCATTTATCTATACTGGGCATCACAAGTAGTATATATCATATCTACATTTAGGCTATGCATATGGCTTATTCCTTTCTTTATGAACTTCACATGCAAGTTAATTGCTCAAGAGTTAAGTGGATTATAGGAAAAATATTTTGTTTTTGTTGACTGCACTCATAAAGTTTTGGATGTGAGAGCTGGGAGATTATTTTTTTGTTTTTGCATTTGTCCTTGTTGGTGAAAAATGAAGAGCCTGAATGATGCGTCAGTGGGATACAGATGATTCTTTCTGCAGTGCAGTCTATCTGTCGCAGGGCTCTGATATCAGTTTTAAGGAAGGAAGGAATTGAATAAAAAAGAAGATTACTCTCCAACTCTCACAGCAACTCTGAAATGTTCTGAAAATAACTCACTGTCTATGCAATTTCCATCTAGAAAACTTAAAATACTCAGCAGAAAATTACATACAGACAGCCGGTGGGTTTGCACAAAGCAGAAGAAAAAGCTTAATAAATTTGCCTCTAGATTAACTGATTTGAAATTTAGCAGTGTCAAATTGTTGCTTATTTTCTGAATATTTACATTAATTGTGATTCAGATTAATGTTTGGGCCTGTTGATTTATGGGATAACAGGAGATTAAACAAAAATAACCATGATTTACCACCTGGTAGGAGATACAATCAGTGGTCAAGGCAGGAGCAAAATGTTGCCATAGTTCAAATGGTCAAATGGCTTCAAATCTGATTTATGGTGAGAGGTTAGAATTAAAACTACAGATGTTACAGCTTTGTGCTGTAAAGATTTTCAGTTTAACTGAGCGCATCTATATCTATGAATGCTTTATTTTGTGTTGATGCAATTAAAATGTGAGGCAAAAGTAACACATCCACTTAAAGGTAGCTTTAGATGCTAATGTTTTTTCTTTTCTTTTTCTTTTCATCTTATCTGATTTAATACTTCAGGATTAAATCTGTTCTACTCAATATTCTTAGAGTAGAACAGATTAATTTTAAATATGCCGTGCTGTAAAACTGTAATTTATTTATCAATGCTAATTTTGTGGAATTTTGTTTTTGATTGATGCATGAAGTTTTACTTTACTATTATTTTGTCAGACCTTCTTTTTAGACTATTTTAGCCAGTTACCTTTCTTATTTCTTTTTCCTCAGTAGTCAGTTTGGCTTTTCTCATCCCTCCTCTGCTTTAATTTCAGCCTCTCTCTCCCATCTCTACTGGGCTGGTGGGCTGGAGCAGAACAAAAAAATTGGATCTTCTTTTATTTCCCAAAGTGGTCTTTGTTTAACAATGTTAGAACACCTTTTTGTCTTTTTTTTAGCTGACCAAATTTCATTAGACTGACTGCCACCAACAAAGTGAATGTGAATTGGGATTAACCTTGTGATCTCCTGTTCTTCCTGGCAATAAGATTATGAAGCCATTTCATATTTCAATAGCACGCATCAAATCCTCTGATTTCAGCCGGATGAAGCTTTACCTTCATCATTCTCACCCTCACATTCAGTTCCATCATCTGTATCTGTATATGTTCTTTACTCTTTGTTTAAAATTGTTCAACATGCACAAATTTTTAAAATCTACTTTTATCACCTTACCAAACCTGAGGGCAGAATATTTCTGTTGTTAGCAGTAAATTACGTACAACTTTATCTTTGTATGTTATGGGGGGCAACATTATAAGGGGAGAGGATGTTGAGACTTTTAATCAGGTTCATGCTGACCATTTAATGGACTTTTACACTAGAGTCACATTCAGATTCACATTCAACTTGGAGTTAAGTGCCTTTCTGGAATCAAATTCACATTATTCTGATTTAGCTTTGTGATGGGTTCATTTATTATATCAGTTAAGAAAACTGATATAATAAAAACTTTACAGTTGGTTAAATTCTTGCACTGCTGCCACATCTCCCTACGTTGTTTTAAGAAGCACCTGGATCAAAACATAAGGGAATAGAAGTATTGTAGAACATCAGATTCTGTCACTTCTATGAAATTGTCACATTTTAAGTGATTTGGTTGTGAAACGTTTGTGTACACTGGGAATCAGTGTTCCCAGTGACAATCAGTGTTCAGCTGCATCCTGATTGAATTCATTACTTTTCCATGACATCATTGGATCGTATTTTACATTTCTGTCAAACTATGGGAGCAGCTGGCCATTTGTGAATTACATTTTAGTGTTCTGTGAATGGCCCCAAGCAGTCAGATAATTATTAACCAAATGAATCGGAGAATAAGTGATGGTAGTTCAGTTGTGGTTGTGTTGATTCTTAATATGTACCGTAAACATTATGTGAAAGGGATGCGAGGTTAATCTGGTTGAATAATTAGACATGTCCAAAAAAACTGTAGGAAGTTTATTAGATGATTAAATTGTGTATGGTACATTGTTAAATTTAGCATAACTAAGTTGATATGCAAGCATTATTTTCCATGGCTTTAAACAAAAAGCTGATAGGCAATATTAATGGGACTATTAGAAACATTGTGTAATGAAGTTCAAGTCATATTAAATGTCAGTAAATTAATAGTTGCATGAATGTTCTTTACTTTAAATGGATACTTATTGGAGAACTAACCTCCACAAACCTACTGAGAAATGTGAAGCAAATATCTACGCTCTTTGGTATAGAGAGAGATGTTATTCTATCATAATACACTAATCATTATTTTAGAAGGGCATTACTAGTGTACCAGTCTGAAAGCTCTAATAAAAAAAGATTGACAGCATTGTGAAATCCTCTTGGTGTCACTAGTAAAGCGTGCGAAGGTCCAGTCACTGTAAAGCCGCCTTACAGTGTTGCCTTGCTGTGAAGCTCCATGTTCCGTGGTGCTGATGTGGATGGATAACAGATTGACAGAGCACACTGCAGAGGGCTTACAGTTACAGAACCTTATGGCCCCTAACCCACTTTTTGCACTCACACACACATACACACACAAATGCCCGCTGAGGGAGATTAGCACGTTTTTGAGCTTTAGAAATAATGACCACCGTCAAGGCATAAAGGGGACGGGAGGCTTTGAGGAAATTCATTTCCAGTTAAAAAGAGGAATGAAGAGATTTACAGTGGAGTAAACCTTTTTGTGATCCTTTTTACTTTGTGTAGCAGTATCCTTTGATCTCGTACGGCTTTTTTGTTTCTTTTTCCGGCATTTTGTTAATGCAGCATAGCATAGGCAAAGATCTGATGCTCAGCATAAAAAACAAAACTGAACGCAAAGTTTTCTGTTATGTTAATGGTTTTTAGACCTTCTTTGAAAAAATTGATAACCAATGCACAACATCATTTTGTCTGTCTCTATTCTTCTCAACATAAGCAACGTTTAATCCCTTTGGGGGAGGGGATAATGCGCTGAATACACATAAAAATAAATGTGTACAAAACATCAGTGAAGGACAAAAAACAGCGAATTCTCCATTAAGCTTAGTTTCATCTGGTTTACTGCATAAGAAAACAACAAAATAAAATAATAATAATAATTTAAATAAAGATTGTAATCTTCTTTTGAGATTACAAACCTATGCAGGGTTAGATTTATAATGAAGTTTATCATGTCAAAATTGTGCTTTCAGTGTAGTTTCTTTTGTTCTATCACTGGATCCTGAACATTATAGCCAATGTTTTAATTCGGGCCTTTTCTGCATTAACACACCTAATAGACATTTTTGGTTAGGTGGGGTGCAAAAGGGAAGCATTATATATTTTCCAGACACATAGTGCCATTTTATGGCACTATTAAGTAACTATGCCTACTTCAGTGGTTATAAAAATTCTGTAAAATTGTTATATTCCATATAACAATTATATAGAAATTTGACTTTCTGTCATAAAAGTCTCTAATGTCTTGAAATTGAGCTCAGAACCTCTTTGACTCTCTCCCTTCAACATCCCATCACAGGAATCCTATGCATAAAAAATTTAGAAAAGTTTGTTATGATTTTCTTGTTTTTTTTGTGTGTTTTTTTAACATAACCTGTACTACTTGGAAGATCTGTCAAAAAGAAAGCATAGGAACATTTTACTGATTACATTTCAGTGTCTTCCCTTACCAGGCCATGTTTTCACTACGCATCCTCATCCTGTTTGACCTTTTAAACCACTTAACATTAACCAGTGACACTCTATTTAACCCCAGCTCCAGTTGTATTTAATCAACTTTTAAGTCCTTAAATGTAATTGTGTGAATTTTTTTCACACTGCAATTAGGCAGCTTTTTTGGGGGGGGTCACAGCATAGCATAACAAATCTTTGTTTCACTCACAATGATCATCTTGTGTCTTTGACCCAACCTCAACCCCAGTTCTGTAACTTTTCATTAATCTCCTTTTTACTCTTTACAATTCAGATTACCAAAGAAAAACTCATCCTTTCATCAGAAGAAGAAAATCTTTAAGCCTAATCTCTGTTATCGCCTTAAATCAAGTTAACTGTAGTAGGTAAAGAGAAAGCTGAAGTCCAAAAGAAACTCTTTCTGTTTAATCTAATTATTAAGCTCTTTTGAAGTCCGGCACTGAAGAATGTCAGTGGCAATAGAGATTATCTTGGCCTGCACTTTTGTGACCTTATCTGCTCCCAGTCAGAGCATTTTGTCTAATCAATGGCACTCACATCAGTCAGTTTAATATGTGCAGAAGCACAACTTAGCAGACATTTACAGTGATACATCACAAAAATATGATCAATATGAGGTTTCCATTGCTGGAGGCTCAGGTCAGATCAGTCCTTGTTCAAACATGCTGTCAGCGGGAATGTTTCCACCCCTGGGCAAAGCGTGCCATTTGGGATGCTGCTTTGGCTGGCTGTCATTGTTCAGAGAATTAATGACTGGGTCATTTTCCTGGGTAGTATAAGTGTTGTCATAAATGCAAATTAGAAACAGAGCACTATTCAATGCAAGAATACATCAAAATATCAGTGAATAAAATGACAAAGAAACTCAGAAAGACTAAATGGAAAGAAAATGTCAAGAGAAGACATGAAAATAACTAGAACGAAAACAAGAATGTAACACAAAAAACATTAATCATTAATTAATAAAAATACAAACCCATCATTCTTACGATAATATCCATCAGTTTAGATTAAAAGTCAAGTGTTGGTACATTTTTAGTTTGGCCGTACTCTTTCCATGTTCAGATAACAGTTTTTTTTTCCTTCTGTGTAACAGCTTTTATTTCAAGCTGTGGCAAAAAATATTGAAACAAAGACAGAACAAATGGAAAGTTATTCAGCAGTGAGCATTGTGCTAGCTTTAAGCCCTGGTCTTTTATAATGATTTTTTAAGGCTCAATAAATCAGTATGTGGTCATAAGTTCAGCTCCACAGCAAAATAAAGAAAACACTTGGGACAGATGAGAGCTATGGTGTGAACTGAGAGAGGTGGAAACAAACTCAGCAGATTGATAACAGGATGTGCAAAAGCACCACAAAATTGTGCAAGCTGGTTTAGCTGTGAAGGTTCTCTGGATTTGAGCATCTACAATAAATTAATATTCAGGAAATTAATGCTTAAAATGTGCTGAATGTAGAATGTAACATCTTTCTGTATTTTATCTATATTTTCCTTAATATATTTATTAATTATCTCAACACAGTAGATCTCACCTTTAAGTTTGAAAAAAAAAAAAAACCTAACTAAACTTAAATTGTTTTGCAATTATACAATTAATCACAATAATTTGAAATATTTTTTGGACTACAGCCACTACTTTTTTCCCACGCTTTGAACCATGCAGCTTTTAGCCCGGTGCGGCTTTTCTGTGGATTTTTCTTCAACCACCAGAGGGCTCTTTAGCAGGAAATGAATCATTGGAAGTCAAAATTAGAAATCAAAGAAAAAAGTGCCGATTTTCATTTACACAAGCACATATGAGCAACAGACACGACTGAGAAATGTTTTTCAAAATTTGTATCTGATTTTTAGAATATGTGCGTATTCGCTAATCTCTGTATGACCCTGTTATTTCTTTTGTTATATTTTTGGAATGGATATTTCCTGGATCCATTCCAAAATCTTTTTGAACAAAACTTCCAATCTTAGACAACTCAGTAACTTCATGCAATTCATCAGTTATCCCAAATGAATCCAGTTCCACAGGGTTATTGTTTCTGTACTGTAAGTTGCATGTGTTTGTGACTCAGGACTCGATACAAATTTCACCATCCATGTATTTTTATTTTCCACTGTAACCAGTGGATTCTTAGTGCATTCATATGTGTGTTTAAAAATGTCTAAGAAGATTTGTTTTATCCCTGAAACACAAGCCACCTTGAACAGTTTTGAATTCATCAGAAAAGCTGTCAGTCAAACCCAGACATTGGTTTTTACATACATGATTAATGTGATTTAGCCTGAAGGACGCTGAGCATCTTGTGTTTTATTTATTGTTACTATCTACATTGTTTTGTTCTTTTTTGGTTTCTTTTTGGGGGTTTTTAGAAAATCAAGTTCATTTCAGGGGAACTTTTGCAGATGCAGAGTGTGTGCTTACAAGAACATGAGTTACATTATGATTCACACAAAAGGCAGAAAAAAATTCAGATATAGATGTGCTCAGACGTCTTCAAAACAAACATATAGGGAATAAATAGGGAATATCTCCATAAGACTGAACAGATGCTTAGTCATCTGTGTCCTTTTTTCTGTCTGGATGAATTAATAAAACCAGCATGAATACAGACAAACAGACATTAGCATTACAAGACAGACATAGAAGGCTGGTGAATATGTATTTTTTTGCTGCCTGTTTTCAACAGCAGACTTTTAAGAAAGAAGAGTCTTTTCCAATAACTAGAGATGAATTAATTATTGTCTATTTTTTTCCTTTATTCAAAGGTAAAAAGCATTTGAATACCTGTCTCTGAACTCAGTCAGGAGAAGAGCCCCAAACAACACACATTACATGATTATATGGTCACTGTAAAAAAAGACACACCCCAAGTCTGAACTCATCTCCATTACTAGGCAGACTTCCGTTGCAAAATCTACACCCAACATGAATAGCAGGAAATGAGAGCCTACAAGGAGTCTCAACCAAAACCTCTAATTCTCCTTTCTTTGCATCAATAACTCATAGTTACAAGCTCTATTTCCCTTACACAGTGACAAAACATTAAAGGAAAACAATTATATACATACAGCTCTATCAATCTGAACTTACATGAGTTAGAATAAAATTTTCTATCAGAGCTGTAAACCTGATCTAACGTAGATGCCAAACTGGTCTTACATGTTGCAGTTAAGATGAAACAGAGAAATAAACGTTAAAATAATGCTTTCTTAACTATGTGAAGATATGTGGCCACAGAAAATTATTCCCATTCCATGCGAACTGCCACTGACAGTTTAGGCTGAAGTTCACCCACTGAGACCTTTCTAATGGGATTTCCATACAGTTTGCGGCGATACAAACAGACAGACCTACCTGGACAAAAAAAAAAGAAAAATGTTGCCACCAAAAAAAAAGTCACACTCTAATTGTTGCCAAAGTGGCTGAACTACCTTTAGCTTTGATTACAATACACATCCACTGTGTCATTGATTTGATCAATGTTTTTGCAATGTCACAAGTTTATTTCCATCCACTGTTCATCAATTTTTATTTTTCACTGAGAAGCTGCTCATAGCATCAGTAGAGGTTAAATATCTTGTTGCCAGCTGAAATATAATCATCCATACAGTAATTGTCCATTATTCTGCTCAGTTAAATCCAGATGACAACTTTGTGTTTTGGCCAGGCAGTACATTTGTCTAGCGATTAAATATCTTTATAAAATCCTTCAACCTTTATAATGTTGGCTAAAGAACTCAGATTTCTGATTTCTTGTTCTCAACAAAGTCAAAACTTTTTTATTTTTTTTATTTTTATCTAAGACTAGACTAGGTATGTGACAATCAATTTGTTTTATTTCACCAGCTGAGTCTATGTGGGATTAAATGACATTATCATGCTTTTGTGCATATGAAGGAATTTTTCAAATCAGTGAAAGTGAATCTCAGGCTTTAAAAAGAAACCATGCTTTAATTTAAAAAATAAAGAACAATGGAGAGAAATTGAATCTTTCATTAAACACAAGCAGTGATTCCCTCTGTGAACTCAAATGTTTTACAGCCTCTCTGTTTGTTTCTCTTCACCAAAGTTCTCTGTTCGAGCCTCTTAGTAGTAGTAGTCAGAGAAGTTGTTGAAATATTAATATCTGTGTCAGCTGTGACTCTAAACCAGAAGCTGAGCATTGAAAACAATCATTTATTGAGTTTAATTTATTCCCTCTGTAAATTTGTCTCTCTTCATTTTTCTTTAAAATTTAACTAGCATTCAAAAATATGAATTCCTTTAAATCAGGCCTGGAACACATTCCAGAACACAACAATAGTCAAGTAATTTTGGCTTTAAGCAGACTGTGAGATGAAGCGTTTTTCTGCTGTGGTTTTGTGTCTTTCATCTTATTAACATGTTGAGGCTTCAGGCAGCCCGATGCAGTGTCCTCTTGTTTTTGTGATGTATGCATAATGGGCTTCTGTGCTGCTGTAATGGATAATGTGTGGGCTTTCTTGGAAATATATCTTCAGTGCAATGTATGTTGCTCTAAAATCTCTGTGTACTTTCTACATGAGTACTTCCATCACACAAGTCAAAATGACCTTTTCCAGTGGCACTAATACAACCTCTTACTGTCACAGAGCCCAGCTGTTGGCTGTCTCTCTTTCTTTCTTTTTTTTTTTAATCTGCAGTCTGGATGGTCATGTCTGTCTTCATGGGAACACATTGAATCCAATTTTTCTAAAAATATCAAGATTTACAAATTTTTTCCATAATCCTCATTTTTACTGTGTGCAAGCTCATTGAATTTCATATGCCTGTGAGCTCAGGGAACACTTTGAATTTACAGTTTTTTAAATTAAAAAAATGTGTGGAAATGCACATCCACATTATAGAGCTTGGTGAAGGTTTCTTTGAATAATGTCTCTGATGTTTAAAAAGCAAATCAATTTCTGAATTTCTAGTAATTTGAGTAATTCTCTCTGGTTTCTTCAATAATTTTCCCAGGCTGGTTTTATTTATTTGGCATTTTGGGACACACTTTAATAAATGTTGTAGTATATTTGTTATTAAATTGTAAATGTTTTCTTGAAAATTTGGCTTCATTGCCTTCAGCTCAAAGGTTTTTCTGTATCCTATATGCGAAGAGGTCTTTTTGTAAATTATTAAATCAATGAGAACATGCAATATATCAAAGATGCAGCACAGTGAATTACCTTCTAAGACCCTACAGACTACAGTTGCTGTCACTGTAATAGTCTGATATTATTGTGATGATGTTACTTTGGGAGAAGGTTAGCATGTAGCATCTTAGACTGTAACTGTGGCTGCAAGAATCTGTGGCACTGTGTATAAATAAACATGTTGCATCATTGTAAAATGAAGCTGTCCTGTGGTTGCATAAGCCCTGACCTCACTGAGCTCTGCAGCAGCTAAAAACAAAGACGTGGACATATAGACACAAGGCTGTAGGTTTTGGTGACCATATTCTCAAATCCTAAAGAGAATTTAGGATTTGAGTCGTAATTAGAGTGGTGAAACAGTTCATGTAAAATCATCTTTTTAAAATTATCTGCATTGGCAGCTGCTTGATTTTCACAGTCTTGTACCTTCCAGTTTGCTCGTTTTCTGAAGCATTTCAATTGAAATTCATTTTGACTGCCTTCTTCTGGGAGCTGCTCTTTGAGAACCCCGTGAACTGTTGCTCACACAGACGTCTTGCTTTTACCATTTAGCCTGTTAAAAGCAGAGAGCAGATCTCCAGGCTCGTCATGACATCCCGAGGTTTGTGTCCCATCTGTGCCATACAGTTGATCTCAGCTGTATGTGGGTTGGTGTGTGTTGTCTGTGCTGTCGCAGCCACTAATGCCGGTTTGTGGAGTTGGCCTACTTCTGCTTACTGCAACTGCTGATGCTAAGACACATTTAAATCTGTTCCCTTCAAGCATATTGTCCTTACACAGTGTTGTCATATTACACTTTTATATTGTGCATCTCATCCTTTTTTTTAAATAACAGCTTCAAATCTCACAGCTAATTAACAATTTATGTATGAGAACATGGACTATAGAAATGCATGCGTCACATCTCTCATCTTCTTTGAGATGTTCTGCTTTTTTCAACCTTTATACAATAACAGAATCTCATCTACTGCAGCAGATGTGAAGCAGCTGCTGCAACTGGAGGGCAAAATCTCAAACTCAGTCCCAAACACTTTCATGCAATCCAGCTGCTAGGATGCTGAGCATGCTTTGCCTGAATGTGCCTTGGGCCTGGTGAATGAAATCACAGTGAAAAGCTGCATGCCTCAATTCAGATGTTTTCTTTTTTTTCTCACAGAGAATGATGACACATGTGCACAATGTCATGCGTGCTCATTTAAATCTCATTGATGAATGGGAATAGTCCTTCTGTTGTGGTGTTTCTGAATCTGTAAAAAAAATATAAGATAATATCTGCTCCTCAAATAAAAGCCAAGCCCAAGTCCATTGTTTAAACCATTTTTTCCATATAAGCTTAAAATCCTTTTGTTATCTTTCAGAGTTTTATCTAATTAAATAAGAGGCATAAGTAGTGTTCATTTAGTCTTCACATCATAGCTGTACATATTTTTGAGACTGGAAATATTTCCAAACTGCCAAATTGTTCTTGCTTTTATGGAAGGTAAAACGTCTCAAAGCCTTATTTAAGCCAGCTGACATTCAGTTTTTATTAGCAGTGGAAGAGTTGCGCAGCACTGTTACATATGGAGCTGTCCTGTGAATTTGTGAATGTTGTGACTGTTTAGCTCCTTCCTATTTCAATGCTCCATTAAGTTCTAAAAACTTTTTCTGACATCTCATTAAGAATGGTTTTATCTGTAGCATTGGGATGACACAAAAAATATTTGTGATTTTGGAGCCAAAATTTTTTAAAACCGTTAATACCAGTAATAGGCCCTCATCATCAGTGATTATTGTATTCAGTTCTTTTTTTGTGTGCAGTTGTATCTTGCTATAAGGTTTCCTATTCTCAGTCTTATTTATTTTTTTTTTTTGACGCATGGCTTTTTTGTTCTTTTTGGATCCTTTTATAAAAATTACAAAAGTAAATACTTTGAGAAACAAACAAACAAAAATTTGCAATATATCAGACAGTGTCACGAAGCACAAGAATAGAATAAATCTAAAATATATCATTTCCATTAATATCATAATCTGTGGGTCTTTATGTCACTTTGGCTTCGTATTAGATTTGTTTGAGTTGTGATTATTTTTGTGCTCACAATCATGCAAATAATATTATTGAACAATATTAGTGAGTGTACAAGGTGGCTGGATGGCGTGCCTGCATATAAAACATGAGACTAACAACCTTTATTATTGGTTTATTCTTATATTTATCTGTAAGAAATTCCTAGCAGTGACGCATAATATGCTTTCAAACATGTTGTCTCAGCATTACATACCTTATGTTTTTTTGCATTGTGTGTATGGTTCTTTAATGTCCAGTAAAATTAAGAAGATTTTGTGGCTTCAAATAAATGCGTTTAGTTTTTCTGATTTGTTTTACTCTTGGTGTGGGTATCTTTGTGAGAACCAAGATCCATGTTTAATGTTTTTTTTCCTTTTTTATTTTGCAGAATTGGTTTCATTCTGCAGAAGTACATCTGTTTAATACAGACACACATTAAAGCACACATTGGCTAAGGAAAGCTTTTTCTCATGCTTTGTGCTTGCATTTATCCCTTTTCATGTTCTTGTGTTATCAGGTCAGTTCAGCAGAGTTAAATCTGTATGAAATATGTTTCTCATACCTCTACTTATTGCAGCATGAAACAGATATAATGTATTATACATAAACACGTATTCAGGAAAATGATACATGATGCATATTAGACTCAATTTGCAGAAAAATAAGAAAATAAATCTTTAAATGATGCTGTATTTTCATGCTTTCATTTAAAAGTCATAAAATTTGTTAAAGTCACCCAGTACTTGGATGAAGGCTTGTGCAAAGGGCTTCTGAATTACAAAATGAAAAGACGTCTAAGAGCTGGTCTCGCATCGCTGTTGCATATTCCCCTCCCCCCAACAGCCTTTCTGAAGACTCTTGACTTTAAAAGGCTGTGTAGTTTTCTGATGATATTTCAAATTCAATCCCTATTCATGATTCATGATAGAAAACTATGACATAGAACTATAGCACAGCTAGTGCATAAGAAAACTGATATTTTCAATACTTATAAATTAAACCATGCCAAGATTTTTGTCTTCATTAATAATCATTTTTAATTTTTACATAATAATTTATGAAATTCATCCTTCCTATTGATTAAATTTTCTTTTTTGCTGTTAAATATTTCTTGGTTTGTAAAAATACTAAAACATTTTCAAAATGCTTTTGGTGTTCTTTTGAGGACATAGAAAGATACTTATTAGAGCCTTTTTTTTCACAAGAAAATAAAAACTTTTAAAATGAGTGTGCATAAACACTAAAGAAATAGTTGTATTGTTCAACTATTAACTGAACAATTAGTAGTTGTTCAGTTACCTCTGTAACACCTAATCTTTTGCTTTTCTGTGATTTTGAAGGAAAAGTTTCTTCCATATGTTATCCTGATATAACTTTTGCAGAGTTTCTTCTCCAGGGTGGGCAGGAGTTGTGTGACATTTGCTGAAAGTTTACTAAATCCTAATTCAGAGAAAAATTTGACACATATTACATAGCGTCTTAAGCAAGGTTATAAAACAGCAAATTAAATCTTGCATAAAATATGTGTATTTGCCTTAAATTTAATTACTTTAATATCTATCTACAGCCATTTTAGTGTGATGTGTCACTCTTTGCTGGATTTGTTAGAACACAACAATTGGACTTTATACAATGCTTCAATGTCATATGAGTCATGAGTGACTCTTTCCCTCTTATAAGGCAATCTGAGGTACATTCTGTTCACTGTGTTGTGTATTATGGATAGTTTAGTCACGACTGGCAACTCAACTTCACACATTTTTTAAATAAAAGTGGAGTCATGTTTGAACTTGGCAAAGATGCAAAGAAGGTGGAGATTAGCATTAATCAAAGCCGACAAGCGTTTTTTCAAATAGGATCAAACTCATTGCATTTGTAATTGTTAATTATTATTAGTAATTCAAAAGTATCTTTAGAACACCAGTTATTCAACTTTTCATGAAGACCTTTCTTGTTTCTTGACCATTTAAAAATGTAGTTTTGTCTTTAGCCAGACTAGTTTAGTAGTTTAGTAGCCTATAAGCGCCTATACAAAGTTCATATCACTTTAAATTTTAATTCTCTACTAAACTTTTATCGTGAACTGAGATTTTGCATCAGTTAAAATATGTAGCTAAGATAGCTAGAAAGGTAAATAGCGATCATGATCTCTGAAGGTCAGAGATCATTACCTCTGTTGGTTGATTGTGCCACTTTGTGTTGCTTACCATAAGAAACATTGGGCCATACCCAATATGCCACCCAACTCTTCAGGGAGCATTTTCTACTCTTGCACCTAAATTTTAATCATTACTGTCTTACTATACTTTCCTTTGTGCCTTCAATTTATTTCTACAGTGTCACCTATGTTACCTCAAAGCTTTTTGTTAGCTTTAATATTCTCTGCATTGTTATGTAATCCTCTGTAAGTCACTTTAGGTAAAAGCAAATGCAAAAACATGAAAATAAACTTTTTCTTAATATTCCTATTGCCCCGCTTACAAGAGACTTGAAAATAAAAGTATAAAAAATATAAAACACCAGTGCTTTTAGCATGATAAAATCTACTTTTACACCCGCACTTTGTATGTGCACTGGTTATTCAAACTTGCATCTAAACCCTCCATTTGTTTTCACCTTACTTTAAAAACTCTCATACATTACATCACTTCAGTCTTTGAGAACATTAATTGATTTGACAGTGAAGCAGATTGTCAAATGAATAAATGAGATCCACTGTGCTTGTTTTGAGACTGTATGGAAGAAAGAACCAACCGGCATGCACATCCAAACATGACTGATTTCTGCAGCATGCACTGATGCATACACCTGTGCATACTGGCAGACAACTCTACACAGACACACACACACGCACACACACCCCCACACATGCACACACACACACACACACACACAAAGAGACCACAATTGTTGCTTTCCTTAAAAAGCTAAAAAATAAAAAAATAAAATAAAAAATAAAAGAAACACATGATATGTTGTAAAACAAATAGAAATGTTGAAGTCAACATCAATTCGTCTGTTGTAACCTGACTTAGATTAACTGCATGCGCACATATTTCGCACATATGCCAAAGAATAAATAAATGTCTGTGGTTAAGAACATCAGGTTCAATTAGTTTTACTTTTGAAATTCAGACTTTCCGCTTTCATGCATCCTTCTCATGGCAGTATTTATTTCACTCTTTACATGTGGCCTGAGTACAGAGTTGAGGTATGGCAGGGTGAGACTGTGGGCGAGTGTCTGACAGCTGACAGACTGAGGAGGCCGTTGTCAATGATGTGACTGACAGTGACGATAACGAGCCACAGTGAACAAATCAAAGACTCACAGAGATAGAGGGGGGAGGCCCTATGACAGAATCCCAAACAGCAGCAATCACACCACGCTGAGCAGCACTAATAAGGCAGACAGAAGGCATTACAGTTACAGAGACAGAATGATGACAGCAGTAGATAGTCAGTTACATGAGCAGAGAAAGTTGCTTTGATTATAGAGATAAAAGGTGAACAGTGATTCGAAGATGAACTTTGATTGTTTATAGAAATATTGTCATAAACTGAGTATCTTTTACCTAAATCAAGTACAAATAATAATAATAATAATAAAAGCAAGTGGCTATTCAGTTAAATTAATTGTCTGAAAGATAATGCAATACAAACTCCAAAATCTAAGAATATTGGTCCTTTCATTGGAACAAAACCATTTTCCGCTCCTGAATTTAGGTTGATCCTTGCTTCTGAAAAAAACAGCAGGTAAACAGAAGCAAACACAGAGGAAAAAACAAAGAACTAGAAAAACTACATAAATGTGGCCATATTGTTTCAGAACAGGTAGAATTTTCTTTGCCACGTAACATTATTAGTTGAGGATCCTTCTTTGTGTCAGATTTGAGAATCAAAGTGAGATTTACACTGGGGTCAGCACATGTTTAGCATGTGCAAATATCTAAACAAATTTGCCACTGTGCATCTTTTTTAATGTGTGAGGTGCTAGAAGCAAAGCAAATAACAACGTAAATAAATTAAATAATGTGGTGTAAGGCATAAACGTCAGTAACACAGAAGAGTTACACACTTAGGATGATAGAAGCCTGTAAGAGTGGTATCTCATCTCGGTCATAAAATATGCTTTGTCCTTAGTTAATCAGCCTCCTAATGAAATGTATTATGAAAGCATAAAAGACTGTTGCATCTTTTAAGATGTCTCAGACACAAAGCCATTTACAGTTGGTTAAACAAAGACAAATGAAGATATGCTAAGTTAAAGTCTTTTCTTGTGGCTTGTACTACATTCAGAGTGCAGACTGCAGCCCAAGATCTCTTCCTCAACGTCCTCTTTCTGAACAAGGGAGAAGCAAGTGGGGCATCATTTTTGTGGGAGTTCCTGCTTAGCAATTTGCCTTCATGTTTTATCCAAAAACATTTTCTTACAGTCTTCTCGAGGTCAAATAATGCTCACAATTTATTTTAGATAACATGAACATTATTTTTTTGGTGTCGTTCTGAAATCCTGAGTTGTCTGTAGATTATATTTGATATATGTATAGAAATTGTGAATGTCGTTTTGTAGCTTAGTCTAATATATACTAACCAAATACTGGGCCTATTTCTGGTCTATTATCTCCTTTAATTGTTGAGAACATTCAGAAAAGGTTGGTGCAGGATTTCATCTTTAACATTGTAAATTCTGGTCTTTGTAAGTCTGACAATAGGTTCTGTAACATTATTTGTTTTCTACTTCTATGGAATAGAAAATGCAAAGGACCCTTAATTAACCAAACATTTAACTAAATATTACAACTGAACCTAAACCAGTCTAAACTTTTGACTTCACAATGATGAGCCATAATGTTGACTATTGACCTCCGAAAATGCAGCAAATCTATCATGATTTGAATATAAGGTGCTACAGATCACTGTAGGCAAAAAGTGTTAAGAGGTATACTGGAAGAAAAAGCCAAGGATAATAGCATTACTATGGTTTTGAGTAGTGTGAGATATTCATCTACCCTGAGGTGATTCATTTATTTTTTGTCTCTTCATATTTCAGTCTTGTATGGAGCGACTTATTGTGACTTCAGCTTTGGAATAAGCTCTGACATCTGTTGTTTTCTGGGTACATCAGTGCAGTCATGAGGAATATTTACATAAACAGCTCCTGGTATGGGAGTGTCTGCAAACATAGTTCTGTCATTAGGGAACTGAAACTTGACATTGCAATGACAATGTGAGGACAAAGCTTTTGTATGAATGGGAACTGTTTCCAACTACACAAAGTCAAATGGACTCCTCCATGATGAATAAAGTTAATCTTTCATGATATTACCTTTGCTCATCAGAGCTCTCTGGTATCTCTACATTGTCTGTAATTGTTACACCTTCATCCTCTCTTCAGGTTCTCATCTTTCCTTTTATGTCCTTTCCTTTACAGTCATCTGTAATTTCCGAGGCTCAGTGACTCAGGGTTTGGCTCTGGAGCTGGGGGAGACAGTGCAGATCTTGGAACATTTTGAAGGTAAGACTTTTACGTCATAAAAACCCTTTATATGTCTTATAACTTACTTCTTAAAAAGGACAACATATACGTAAAAATATCCTTTAATATTTTTACATTTTATAATAACATAAAGGAATGATAACATTTGTGGAATGCACAAAAAAAAGTCTCACTTGGAGAAAAGCTGAGAGAAGAACTTGGAAAATTTTATTGCTAGCTCTTCCTGATCACATTAGTGTATACTGTACTTTTTAAAAAGATTGATTATCCAATGATAAGATAACAATATTATCACAAATGAAATAGACAGAAAGGTTTGTCAATAGTTTGCAGAATTTTGTCTTGCCATTTGATTCTTGTAAAACATAGTCTAATTTTTAATGTTGTAACCTCTCGAACCTTAAGATACTTAACCTCAACCTCTTAAGACTCATGAAATCATTATCAGAATGAAGGATTTAACTCTCTAATCAGAATATTGAGCTCACAGTATTAAAGACCATCGAATTACAATCTAACACCATTTCGATAATGATACCAAAGTGCCATTGTTGTGATATCAGATCATTTGGGTTTCTTGCATTAAAATTATAAATGCAACAGCCACATGTGACCATAGTCCTCAACCAGGAGAAAATATGAGCAAATTACAGAAAATGACTCAAGCTTTCCACAATAACAGCAATGCAAGAACAACTACTAATACAGAATTTAAAAGTCTAACCTGCTTTATTTTAATCTGTAGTGTGCAAAATGTTTATGTTTCCTAATAACGCAAATGCATCATGTAGGGTTTATTGCGAACACTAAAAACACTTTCTGCTTAATTAAGCACGGCCTTGTTTTATGTCAGGTGATTGAGTGATGTATTAAGTTCAATGTTTGCATTAAATCAAGGCCAGATTAAGTGAAGTAAAAAAATCCTTTCAATTTTCTAATTTTATAGATTGCATGGTTTTGTTCAAATTTAACAAAAATGTTTCTTTTTGAATGGAGTTACCAATAACCCAACGATACCCAGTGATAACTATCTAATTAGAGTTGGATATTAGCCTCTTTTTAGTAAAAATGGTTGGTTTGTCAGCCTCTATTTTAAGAGGATTATATTTCTTTTTAAAATTAGAGTGAAAAAACTGGAATTTAAATTCTTCCTTACGTTTTCTGTCATACTGAGTTTTGAACTGTCATATGAAAACTTAGCTACTCTCCAAGCTGTGACCAATGTCTACTATTAATCCCTACAGTCTGGAGAAATGAGGCGAAATACAATCAACATTTTCAAGTAGCAGCTGTTCTTCCTGATACTCTTGTACATTTTCTTTCAGTAGAGGTCCTAAAAATATCTAAATCTTTGACTTTCCAAAACTGCTTCTAGAATTCAGAGATCTGTAGGTGACAGTTTGCTGCTGATTTCCTTCTGCTTCCCACCAAGAGACTGTTTGCTATGAAATTTGCCTTATTTTAACATTTTTTTGATTGCATAACAGATCTGAGACAAGTCATATGGATAAAAAGTGAGGCATCCCATAGTGATATTAATATTTCACAGAAGTTTTTTTGCATATGTTTAAAGTAGTCCGTAAAGTAGTTTTTCTTCAATATCATCATGACTTCATACTTAAAAGGCTGTGTACAGATGCATTGCAATAAATCAGGAGATCATCTAAAAGTTCATTAATGTCAGCAATTCAAGAAAAATTCCACTAATATTATATAGATATAGTAGGCAGAGTGACTTAGCGCTTTTATTTTGTTAAGTGTCTGCATGTCAATAAAAACCCTAAATTAAATATCTCACAATATTTGAATAGTATAAAGAATCAGTATTAAAAAAGTTAATGCAGAAAAGTCAGCCCATTTAAAAGCACATGTAGATACTGCACAGTGTACGCTCTAAATACTTAGCCAGAGTTCCTTGGTTAATGGAAATGGTCTGGTACAACTGCGGAGGTGTTAGGAAAGTTCAGGTTGTTTTAATAGGATCTTTCAGCTAATTTACATTATTGGGTTTGTCGTCTCACATCTTTCTCCTGACAATACCCCATATGTGGTAACATGGTGATTAAAACAGGTAATGATATTTTTAGAAATGGGAGCAGGTGCCGGAGTCGGCTGGTACATGAATTTTGCGCCCACATAAAGCTTGTCAGCAGGTTACTTCACACTGGACATCCAGTTGCCTGGATTATATAACTTTTTAATCTTCCTTCAAACTCTCCTCTTTAAATTTTCTAAATTTATTTTTATCTATGAAAAGGGCTTTTTGGAGATATTTCAGTTTCTAAAGATTCATATTTACATATTGTTCAGAAAGACATATCCAAGTGATAAAAAAGGGTCACATTTTAAAAATATTAATAGTCTTTCTCTTCTTAAAAGGTGGAACATTTTAGTTTCAAACTAACTTCACATCTCACCACTGTGAAAGAGAAAAAGTATTCATCAGTCACCTCTTGCCTTGCTGTTTGCCTCTGAAAGTCATTTGTATTTGTTATGAGGTAACTGGACAGAAAATATTTCCCATGAATGCTGCCTCGGCTTTTTAGGCAAAAAACTGCTCAGTAAAAGCAAAGTATTACATGTTGCCATTGTCATTTTTATACCAGTTGCATATAGTCTGGAGAAGGGCCAAAGTTATTAGCTCCTGCTAATTCCACATTTGCTCCTAATTTGACTCCTGAAATCTCCAGCTCAAGCCAGAATGAGACTGAGGTTGGAATGTGTTGGTTTGAAGATAATAACAGAGAATGCTGCCTATTAGCTACAGCTGGGCAGGACAATAGCATATATCCGGTGCCAGTGGCTGATTAGGTCTTTCTTCATCCCAGTGGTAAGATGTCTGCATGGAGCGAAGAGATGCAGATGGAGAGGGAGAAATGCTCTGTTGATGGGTGGAGGAAAATTGCATGGATTAACTTCTTCCTACTAGTATCCTTATTCTCTAGTTTTGTCATCTCCTCCTATCCTTCCTTATTGTTTTATTTATTTATTTTTATGTAGCCTTCTTCCCCCATTTTCCTGTTCCTTCTTTCAGTTTCTGCAGCTCCAATTCTGCACTTGCTGTACCTGCTGACCAAAAACAGAGTTGTGTGAAAGGTTCATCTATTACCATTGCAGCCTATCAGCATCTAATTTGCTCTGGTTTTGAAATGGAACACTGTTAGTGAGGAACACAGGATATTATCTATGCTCATGTGGCAGAAACTGGTACCACAGTGTTCCCGTGACGCACAATGATTATCAGGCCAAACCAGGCCTTACTTTTATCAGAGTTCCTCAGGATAATGTGAAGATTCCTACTATTGCTGTCATTATGTGAATAGCACTATAGTTAAAGGGGTCCTTTAACCACTGGATATTGATCAGAGCAGAGTGCATGAAATCTGTATGTCATTTTATTATCTTGTTCTGAAATGAGTTACTATAGAATGTGATGTTACAGAGATGCTGCAGAGCTCAATTTTAGAAATGACTGTACTTGTAAAATTGTCATTCAAATTGACTTATTTTTGTGTTTGAAAGCACCTTTCACTTTCTGCAGTTTTATCCATCGAAACAGCGAACAGGATATGGAAAACTGGGTATTTGAAATTTCTAAATAACTACCAGTCAAACATTGTACGATCTTTCGATTGAATAAACATCTTAGTCTTTTGTCCGTTAGTTTTTCACTGATTGGATAACTACAAAATATTAAAAGCACATTCTCTTTCAATTGTAGGGTTTTATTTTTCAAGAACAATAAATATCATATGATTGTTACTGTGTTTCAAAAGTGTTTCATAAGTGAACTAATTTATGAAAGCATAATTTACATTCCTCACTGTCATTGGTATTCAACAAAGATCAAGTAGAAATAACAACACTGGCCATAGAAAATTGAAGTCTGTCATCAGCTTCAATAAGATTCAGTAGTGCTTTTGAAATTACTTTCTGTCTCTTGCATCATTTTGGAGGAATTTACAATGTTGATTTTGTAAATTGAAGTTTGCAGATATTTGTTTATGCATGGTTCTCACAACGTCCTACCACAACATCTCAGTCACATTGAAGTTTGGACTTTGACTGGGCCATTTTAGCAGATTAATTATTTTCATTTCCAGCCATAGTGTGGTAGTTTACTCCTGTGCTTGTGATGATTATCCTGTAGATGAACCATATTCAGCCAAGCTTCAGATGTTGAACAGATCACCTCATCTAATACACCACAAAACGTTGGTATACAAAGGAGTTTGTAGTAGAGCTCAAGATGCCTAGTGGCTTCAAAACAAGCCTAAATCATCACCCCTCTACTACTGTCCTTAACAGGTGGTACAGGTGTTTTACCAATAATGCTGTTTTTGCTGTTCTGTGTTTTGGTCAAGCATTTCTACTTCATCTCATCTGTTCAAAGGTCATTGTTCCAGAAGTTGTCTTGCTGCATCAGATGCTATTTTGTAAGCCTGGGCCAAACTGCCATATTCCTTTTAACAAGAGAAAGATTTCACCTGAAAATCCTTTTAAACATGCCATAGTTGTTCAGTATTTTTGTAATGGACTGTCATGAACATTAACATTTAACATGTTGAGGCCTGAGGAGGTAAAAGTGGAGTTTATGTGATGTTTTTCTGAGCATTGCATGCATTTTTCTGACGGTGGCGTGAATTTGTCAAGACATCTACTCCTGGATGCATTTGCATTTGTCTTAAGTGTTTTCTACTTTTCAATAGGCTTCCTCATTATGTTGATAGGTTCTGAACATTGAAGAACCTATAGAAACATAGAACCTATAGATAAGTAAAAACTGCCTGGAGTTCCTCTCTACTTCAGGTAACAGAAAGAATTGATTCTTTATGATCTTTGCTAATTACTTTCTGTCTTAGCATTGTGTTAACACACACCAACAGCTTTAAAGACTTAGACTTAAAGCCATGTTTCTGATCATCTTTGCTGCTCAGTAGTAATATTGATAAACACCAGTAAAGTTAGTCCATCAGTGAAGGAGCGAAACAAAAATGTGAGTAATGGGACAGCTTTGCCTCCAGAGGCAGAGCAAGGATGTAGAGTTGGCCATGGCTTTAAGGTGCACTGACATTTTAAAGTGTCACACTTTATCATGAGATCGGCACCCCCTCAGAGTGGATGCAACATATTTCAATGTAATGTGAAGCAGGGGCTGTCAATTTACACCGTGTTGCCCTCAGAAAGATGAAGCACCAGGAAATGATGCCAACATGGGACACCCATTTATGTTTGCTTCTTGTAGGTGTAGCAAACCAGAAAATGAAATTTAGAATTCACCAGAAAATGATCCTATCTTTCGAACTTCACGGAGCATGACCACATATGCATGATAAATCCTGAAGGAGTAGTTTTTCACTGTTTAAAGGCTAAAAACATGATCGAAACCAGATATTTACATACATTTATTTGCATGGTAAAAACACGTAAATATCTAATTATAGCTATAAATTATTTTTTTCAAATACACTCTAGTGATGTGCGGTGAGGCACTGACTTAATCACAATCATATTTACAAATATAGACCCACTGCATGTTATTGTTTACATGAGGACATTTCGCACATGCGGACAACGCTGGAGGGTAAAAAGTCTATTCTTTACATGTCATGTATAGCTGCGCTGCCGCCGTAGAATAATTCCCTTAATTCAATTAAACTTGGACATGTAAATTTTACATGTAAATTTTACATGTCCAAGTTCCATGTAAGGACCTGCGTCTTGCTTGTTGTTCCTTGGTGTATTGCCTATTGCCTAGTGTATTGCCTTAATTAATATGTTTAATGGTGCAGAAAGTGGTGGCCAAATGAAGCCTCGTGAAGCAATGAAGCTTCCCAGCCCACTGCTTTGCCCAAAGGTTCATTACTCGGTGGTTCATTCATTTCTTACTTGTGACATCTGCTGCTGAAACTGTGGCAGTCTTGTCACTCAGATAGACGTACTTAAAAAAATCAGTAAATGCAATATTGTCACAAAGGTTTTGTCAAACTCATGTTTGTTTGTAACAGGAGAGTCAATTAAATCCTATTTAATAAATCTTTTTTAGTTATTAAAATTATTTGTAGCCAATTCTGGTATATTTTCTGTTTTCTTTTGTCATTGACTGATTTGACTATATACATTTATTTTAGTGTATTCAGAGTGCGGTGCTTGTTGGAGTAGATAGTATTCTTTGAGACTTGATTTGCCTCCTGAAAAACTAAAATTCTTAAAAAACTTTCTTTTTCTTGGATTCCTAGTTGGCTCTCTGATCCCTTATATTGTTACTCATCAGGCCAGAATTTTACTCTTCCAACAGCTTTAAGTCTGCTTCTGCTGTGCAAGACTGATATATCTTTGCAAAACAAAGAAATAGTGGAAATGTCAACAAGGTGAGAATATTGGAGGAGAAGGGGTCAATTCGTTTTATTTAAGAATCTTATGAGCGATCATCTTGAAGTCTTCCCAGATGTCAGAGTTTTTCTTCTTGGTGCCTCCATTTTAATGAAGTTTATTTGTGTAGCACATTTCAGCAACAATGCAGTTTCAAAGTGCTTTACATAATAAAAAACACACAAATATAAAGTCACAAACTATACCATAATCAACAATTGAGGAAACCAATAACAAATATAAAATTTTGATGAGTGCCATCATCAAAATCGTTAATATACATAAACTATAAAAGATTCCTTTTATTAATACTCCTCTGATACCAAATCAAATACAATAACCCATTCCATGAAGCAACATGACTCATCATACTTTTATTTTGAAAACCGACATGCAAAATGAAGCAGCCACTTGACCAATGCAATGCGAGGCATATTTGGTGCCAGTCATGTGGTTTTCAGCAAGATGAAACAAGCATCGAAGCGAGGCTTCATCTGACACGCCCCCTTTTTACTCGGTACAAGCCTCGAAGCCTGGATTCAGATAGCCCATCACTTGTGCAGACAGTGGCGGTTTTCTGTCCAGGGCGTTATCTTTTTAGGGATGTCATGAGACCTTAGTGGATTGTGGCACAGAGATGGAAGCAAAGCAGAACAAAGTGCTTGAATTGATAATTATACTGGTTAAATTTATTTCAGCTCTAAGTATTTAATATCTAGGTGTTTTTATGGGAATCTGAATCTTTCAGATCAATTTAAGATGTAATTTTGATCATATCTCACATTTTATTGTGTCATGTAGCACAGGGTGCCAGTCTTGGTCTTGACTCCCTCAGTCTTGGTCTCGACTTGATCTCAATCCCTAAAAGTCTTGGTATTGTCTCGGTCTCGATACACTCTGGTCTTGGTCTTGACTTGGTCTCGGGTTAGATGGTCTTCACTACAGCACTACTAAATTTGAAGCTATATGTCTCGTCCTCCAATCTGTAGGTTACATTTCCCATTTGATGTCTCTGCACTTTACTTCACCATCATAATAATTCCAGTTGGATGGATTCCCAATGCCACTGATGTCAACACTTCATTTAAATTATGGTGACAGAAATGTTCAATCTTAGAGTGGTGAGTACACTGTGATGACACCAGAGGAAGAGGAAAGTGAAGAACATTTAGGTTAGCCATTATGAATAGCAATATTGCAAATGGATGTTTTCTGAAAATTCTCAAAACGGTTGTCAGAAAGCACCACAATTTTCCTTAGAATAGAATTTAGCATACTACAATTAATGATTTGAAGAAGGTTGTATTATTTTTAATTTTGTTTAAGCATATATTACCAATCATATCGAACCGAATAAAAATGTTTTGTCTTTGGCCACTAATAACTGAACACATACAGTGATTGTATTTTCTAGTTTGTGGATGGTGAGTCTGGGGCCTCAGCTGCAGCTTACATCTCTATTAAATCATAACTGAAGTTACAGAGAAAATGCTCCCCTTGGGTTTTATTATTGGTTAAACAAGTAATTCCTTTTCTCATAACCTAGCTTGAGGTGTTCTCTACAGCAATATGAAGCGTCATTTAAGACTCATATTTGTCTGATTTGATTGCCTGATGGAAATCAGTTGTGTAATGCATCCCCCATTATGAGCTAAGTTTTTTTGTTAATACCACAGAAGAGGCCCCGTGAGAGCTGCCCCCCTTTGAAAATGATTTATCGTGATTATTATTGTGTATTATGTTCATAATAACCATTATTAGAAAATGGTTATTCTAATAACTACAGGGTGATCCATTGGGTTACAGGAGGAAAAATAATTATTCTTCTCAGGGTAAGAGTGTGTTTCATACTTGTATGCAAGGATTCACCACACAAACACCTGCTCCACGACCTCTACTTCAAAGATTTATGATACTCTGATAACATAATAGCGCCTGGCAGAGATTTTGTTTTTAGCCATTAAAACCATTAGAAATGGACCCTGACACTGCAGCTTCAACTACTCTCTCTGATTATCATATAGATGAGAGGCCTGGGAGTAACACAGACATCTTAGCGCTGGTGATAAATGCGTCTTGATTGGTTATTAATTAGCCATCCAATTAAACTTTCATCTCCATATTCAAATCAGATTATGAAGAGCCGCAGAGAAATTTAGCTCATAATTTTGAGAGATGATAAGATGAAAGTTAATGTGAAGTATCCTGTCAAATACTCAGACTTGTGGCATCACTGAATCATTTTCAAGAGCTACTATTTTATAACTGGACATAAAAATGTCCGTAGATTTTAATGTCTTCCTAAACAGTGTTAAAACACGTCCTACAAAATTAAAAAATGACATCTTGTCACAGTCCTATCTAGTTATTTGACATGTTACAAATCTTTCTAACTTTTGAATTTTGCCTTCTTGTTTAACATTTTAAAGTACATAGTTGGTATTCTAATAAGCTCAAAGATGCAAAATGCATAATTCTGAGATAAATAATTGTCTCTTTCTCCTTACTGTGACAAAGAGCAATCACTCACCTTCAAAATTTTCAATAGCTGCAGACACAATCATTTTCATTTCCACTTGAATGGAGACAAATGATGCCTCTTCTGCCTGAGAGGATGTCTGTCTGTGGGCTCTTCCTTGAAATACTAACTCCCAGGATATGAGTAATTTTCAGCTGTCAAGGTTTTATTTCAACTTGAGTCCACTTTGATGACAGCTTCGAACTCTGCTGAGGCATCTGATGGATGTTCCTCCATGTGGAAAGACTGGTGTACTCTCAGACTTGCTGGAGAAGGAGGTCCATCAGCGACGAGAACTTGAAACCGACCCAGTTTTGCCTGTCACTAATCTAATTCTTACTCTAGCCGGCAAACAGCTAAGCTGAGCTGTGAAAGATCCTGACTCAACATTTTAGTGTCTGTAGGCGGAGTGACTCATAACTGAGAAATATAACTTAAGGTGTCTCATGGTAGTAGTTTTCTGTTAACTACTATGTTTTTTTTCTGTCCAACTGCAGAATTTAAGGAGGAAAAACCTAAAAGTGATGCACATTTTTCACTCAGTAAATATTTATGATGGGAGACCATTATAAATATTTATGAATTTCATATAAATTCTTCTCATTTACCAAAGTATCCAGTTTTAGTTTCCCAAGACTCTTGAAAATTCCTACTGTGGTTTAACCTAGTACATGGTACAAAGCCTTGCAAAAGTTGTTTTTTTTTTTGTGGTTTGCCACATTTTTTCACATTATTCCCATAAAACAGGAATCTTATGTGCTAGACCAACACCATATTGTACATAATTCTGAAGAATCAAACATTATTTATTGTTTTTCCCAGTTCTACACTTGAGTGTGAGCTCCAACTATAGATCTATAGACTGAGCTACATATTTTGGGACCAATCAAACTCTAATGCAGTATAAGCCCATCTATTGCTTCAATCCATCTGCAAGTCTTTTGGGTCACGTCTCTCCAGGTTTTTACATCTTGAAACAGTCAGGATGAATGAAAAGCATTCTCAAACATCAACATTAAAGTCAGTTCTTGATTTCTGAAGGAAGCTGGTTATATTAGATCTAATTTAAAATAGACCACACAAAGGAGGTCTTGAGATGAAATGCATGATGCACATTTCAGATTATTTGCAAAGTGCAAGTCACGGTACATGCCTTTACATGCCTTTATAAATATATTTATAATATATTATAAATATTTACTATATGTAAGGCAGTTTGGAGAAGATATCAAGTAAGTGGCATTAATTAAGAATCTGTCTTGTAAAATACTAAAGAAATACAGTTTACAGTTTTGTTATGCATGTTTGACAGATTTAGTTTTGTCCATTCATTTTTGCAAACTGGTCTCCATAAAGATAGATAATCTAGTAACATATGCATATTACCACCCACACAGGGTAAAGAGCAATGGACTGAATCTGTCTCCAGCTCCAGGGCTTCATGTCCATCAGCATTTCTATCAGAGTTTGTCATCCATGTTCATGAGCTCATAGCATCCAGTGTAAACTAACATCAACTAGGCCATCAACTTTTATAAGACTGGAGTGAATAGACACTCACACACCTCAAGTCAGTGACTCAAGTTTTCTTTCTACAACTTTTTATTTCATCATACAATGTAAAACTGATGGTTCCTCTTTTAGACCGCAGGATACTAAATCAATGCTAATCATGCATTTGCCTACAGAAAAAAAATCCTGCATACATTAATGATTTGATGTCAGTCTAATGCCTAAAGGAGTTCTTTGAAAGAAAATAATATTCAAATTTGTTTATTTGAGATATATGTCTTTATTGTTGTGATATAGAATATTTCTTGCTTCATACATTTCAGTTAACTCTTAACACTTAAAGTCTTGGCATAAAAAATGAATGATTTTACATATCAAACATGCTATTTTTAGCAAAACTTTTGCTTACAGTTTAATTGTGAATATGGACTGAGTCTTTAAATGGTCTTTCAGAAAAACAACCATAATTTTGCAGTTTACTTCAGAGTCATTTTATGGTCATATAAGCCTGATTGTTTTTTTTAACCATTTTCTTTTAACTAGATATAATTTAGTTATAGTTATCTTATTTAGTTATCTTATTATGGAAAAGTAATGGAATTATCTCACATTTTGGTGAATTTGGTTATTTGTATTTTTTTAATGTCTACCCTAATTTGTGTTTGCTTTACTTTGGTGGTCATTTATTTATTTTCTTTTACCTTCTGATATCACCATTTTTTTCTTCAGAAATAAACTCAAGTAACTTTTTCAAAGTTGATTTAATAAAACTTGTCAATCTGTTGACACAACCATTTTGATTCTGTGTTTTACTTGCTATTGTCACTGATTATTTTCTTTTTTTCCAGGATGGTACAGAGGATTCTCGACAAGGAAGCCGAACGTCAAGGTAAGACAGACTCTCCTTTTGCTAAAAAACTTTATTTTATTAAGAAAACATTGTGGTTTTTTTCCTTAGCTACGAACGTTTGTTTTTTGTTCTCTGTATTTGTTGTGAGAAGGTTGACGAACTTGTCTGAGTACTTATGAAAAACTTTAATACGTGATGACGCCTCTGTATCCCAGTGTTCCTTTGCAGACCTTGATCCTCTTGGCAGAAAATGAAAACAATACATTTTTAAAATTTTGCTCAAGGAAGAGTGGTTTAATTTGTTTTTCACGAATGTTATTGAATACTTATATTGAGTATAACATTATTTTACTCAAATAACTTTTGAAAATGCAGCAACCATCACTGCAAGATTAGTCTTTCATAAAAATGTGACATTGCAGAAAAAAATTATTTGAAATATTTCAGATTTACTATTAGATCTGAATGTTTTATTTGAGCATTACCTGTTACAAGCTAGGTAACTGGCTTTAACTAGCAGGTAAACTTTAACTTTAGAGGTAAACTCATAAAGTAGATGTCCTCTGATACAGAAATAACCCAAAGGGGTCAGAAATCAGCACAGTGAGCTTGGCATCTTGCTTTGACAATGCAGGAACATCATTGTAGGTGGGGTAGCAATGCAAGAATACCTTCAAAAACAGTTGTACATAGAGGTTAATTAAAGACTTAAAACTGCTTTAACATATATTAAACTCTGTTCAACCATTTAGTAAAACAAGAATTAAGAATATGACACCTTACTGATTGAAAGTCTTAGTTCAGCTGTAACAGCATGGGCTGAATGGCCTGCAGTTAATTACAGCAAGGGCAATGGGAGTCAATTAAACAAGGATCATAGGTGAAAAAATGTTTAAGCTTATGTTTTTTTCATGCTAATCAAACAGCAGAAATTCTGAACATTGAAGTAGAGAAATCTATTCAGCATTGATGGATCATTGTAACTAAAGACAAAAAGAAACATTTGTAAAATATTTTGCCGATTGTCTAAATTAAGGTGGAAAAATACTAAATATCAACACAAATACAATACATAGAAACATAATATTCTTTATGAAAAATTAAATCTGTCATTGAACTAAGTCATCATCTGTAATGGGGGAAAAACTCTTGCTTTAAAATCCTCCTAGCAGAGAAAGGGGAGGAGGAAGAAAAACACTAAAAGTAAACCACAACTTGTTCTGAGCATCATTTGCAGCTTTACTGAGTGAACATTACATGTGACTGTAGTCTGTTAGGGAAACGTGCTAGATGTGAGGTGTGTCTGAACAGCCGCATGCAGAACAGATGAGGGTAACGCACAGTTCCAGGTCTGTTTCTCATGATGCAGCAGTTCCGACCTCTGGCCTTATGAAACATGAGATCAGCCTCTATTGGACTGGAGATTTCACAGACTAGTGATGTCCTTGCACTGATTTAGAAAATGATTGGGAAGGCTGCTACAATGTTAGCAAGAATTCAAAAGGAGCACAATAGGAAGCACTCGGTTTGTTTTCAATATACAGGTTTATTTCACGCTCCAGAAACAACATCTGGAGAAATGCGGCTGTGAGAGAGAAACATACATACTGGCAAAGAAGCTCGCAGGTCTTATTCCTCTGTTGTGATGAGCTTCAATGTGACATGATCCCAATTTGGATAGATTTATTACAACAAAACATCCTTTCGCTGTATGTTTTGTGGATTACAATGCTTCCTTACATGCAAAAATATGCATGCTACATTATGCGTTCTTATGCTTTCATTCTATTGTTGTACGGTGTGATTGTGTGCCTTAATGCGATTGAGTTTGTCTGTTTTGTTACCCCTTTTCCTCAGCATAAAGGCATCAGCCCAATCCTGTTAGTTCCGTCTTAATCACCTGGTTCCTTTACAATGGATGTGCTAGTTAAAACGAATCGCTGTGTCTCCCTGAAGAAATGCCTTCCTATTTTGAGTCATCCCTAATCCTCTGCACTGCAGAGAACTTTCCATGTTGAGTTTCATCAGTGTTTGGATTAGCCTCAGCATTGAGGCCATAGAAAGGGCAGACTGCTTTAAGATTTATTTTACAACTTTATATCTAAGGATATATAACAAGTTGAGTTAAACATTGTGTGCTTGAAAAGAACTTAAACATTATTTTTTGTTTCTGTATTTTCCCTTCCTTGTCGGCAGTCGTTAAAGTCCTAAAACGCTGACACGGATCTGGTCTCAGTGGAAAATCCACCGGCTAATCCAATGTGGAAGGACTTAAGTGGATTAATGTCAAGTGTTGTTTGATTTAGAGCTTTTAGCTTGGAAAGCCTGTGATAGTTGACAGGTTTAATTCACTCCTCACTGGAAAGTAAAGTTGTATTATTATAAGTATATTTAAAAACAACAACAACAAAAAATCCTTCACAGCAAAATTGTAAGATTAAATGAGCAATTACCAAGTCAAAAAAGTTCAACTCGAATCAACTTTATTCACCTGTAAAAAAAAAAAAATCAAATCAAACAAATCAATTTGCCTCTCAAAGGCTTCGGCAATGCAACTTCACTATTCATGTGTTACGCTGCAGATTTCAGCTTTGGAGGATGAAAATCTGGTTTTAAGGAATATGGAGAATTTTAGTTT
>CAEGAD010035948.1:0-17055 GCA_903067055.1 Poeciliopsis paucimaculata | reverse complement strand
AAGACCACAGTGGTGCCTGTGGTCATCGGGGCCCTCGGGGCAGTCACCCCTAAACTGGAGCAGTGGCTACAACAGATTCCAGGAACAACATCAGATATCTCAGTCCAGAAATGTGCAGTTCTAGGCACAGCAAAGATACTGCGCAGAACCCTCAAGCTCCCAGGCCTCTGGTAGAGGACCCGAGCTCAGAGGATAGGAACCACCCGCGGTGGGTGAGAAGGGAATTTTTTTTTTTTTATATATTTTTTTTTTAACAAGTATATTTGTGTGAACAAACTTCCTCATTGCGTTTCTTATTTAATGGAAACACCAAAATTGAGGAATATTTTTCCTCAAAATATTGAGGAAAAATATACACATTTACAATGGAGACGCAGCCACTGCTGGCAGGACTTGACATTAGACTCTTATTCGCATTTCTGGGAGGATCACATTATCAGACAAACCACGTGTTTGTAGACATTAAGTCTGAACGCCTTCGGAAAGAATCGGTGCTGTAGCTTATCCATTTAAAAACGAGCTGCGCAAAAAACACAGCAGACCAAACCAGCAGGATTACTTATTGATTACATTCCTCTCCTCTCTCACCACTCCCCAAATATTCCCTCACCACATTGTTACACATCACATTTACCTCATGGGAGCCAATCTTATCATCTGCTGAAGGAAACCATCAGGAGCCTAACTGTGTGGATTAGACCAAGTTGAGGTTTTTTTTGGGAAAGTGCACTGGAGTGGTTATGAAACAAGTGCAGGAGAGAGACTGTGTCACACGGGTGGCTGAATGCAGCCCCTAATATGTAGCACATCCCAGAACGGAGGCGTCTCTAGAGAGTCCATCTCACGACTTATGACAGATTCCCTGAGCGTTCGTTTCAGTCAGGCGTTCGGTGGTGTGACATGGAGACTATCGGAGGAAAGGAGGCACAAAGGAAGGTTAAGTGCTCTGCTGCCTCTGATGTCTACATACAGAGACTTGCAGCTCTTCAGATAAGTGTCGTAATGTCGTCTTCATTATGTCGGCTCTAAAGGAGACCACACAGCGAGCCTCAGAGAGAGCGAGAGAGAGCTGCTCGCCACTTCCCTCCATCTTAATTTGCTGGCCGTTTTGTTTGCATTTCAAATGGCGGCCCTGCGTGTTGGCTGTGAGGGTGCCAGAGCTTTCTTGCGCTCGACAGCTTGCCGTCTGACATTGTAGAGCGATGGCATTCGGCCTGATTGGGCTGGAGTTTGGACGGCTGCCCTAACAGACATTCTGCGGCCCAAGTTTCAAACAGGAAACCGGGCCAAGAGCCGCCGAGCTCAGCTCCCAGCAGAGCAGTCTGGGAAAGTATTTGGGATTAGTCATGGGCCGGTTACTGGTGTCAAGGTAGACTTCAAAGTTTTTGAAGTCTACAAACCACAAGGGTTCCTCATCAGACCCTTCTGCCTCCCAGAGAATAGACTTTAAAATCCTTTTTTAGTTTATAAATCATTAGCACCACGATACATTAAAGATCTGCTGTGTCGTGGTTCGTCTACCAGAAGACCAATCGCGATTGGTCTGTAGATGCATCTACCTTCTGGTAGATGCAGAGCGAACATGGGGAAGCAGCGTTCAACTTCCATGCACCAGAAATCTGGAACAAACTTCTAGGAAACTGCAAAACTGTTGAAACCTCAAGCTCCTCTAACACGGGATTAAAACCACGCCTGGTTAGAGTTATTGACGTGTTCCTGCTCGATGATTTTGACTTGGTGAATGTGTTTCTAGTGGTTGGTATGAGTAGAAAAGTGCTTTATGACATATAAACCTTTACCTTTAACCCATACCTACTCGGGGCATGAATGTGCCAGAGCTCCAATCTCAGATTTGGATGTAAAAAAAACAAACAAACAACCAAAGCCCTTGGCTTTTACTCAGATCCAAACTCTAACGGCTCAAAGTTTGACTCAAGGTTTTGGTCTTCAGTCTTCCCTAATTTCTTCTAATCTGAAATGATTTCATTTCATTTTTTGCATGCTAACTTCTAAAAAAAATACTCTAAAATGTTGCAGGGCCTGATTTAAACTCTAAACCTTCAGCAGTGTATTGTTTTAGACATTAGATGGGATGGATCTGATGGGTCGGACCTTCAACTTCGTGTCATGTTCTCTGTTTACCTTGCGTCTTCTCAGGGCAGACCCTTTCTAGTGAAAAATCTTCTTATTTAAGAACCCTAGTTTGAAACGCTTCCTTTCACCAGATAATCATGTCCCAGTCTGACTGCATCCTTTGTTCCACCACCCGTTCCCAGCGTGCATCATGGATTCCCTTTTGAAGGTTATCCTGTGCCGGGGTTTTGATTGAGCTCTACAGCAGCAATCATCCCGGTCACCTGCTGCAATCGAGGCTTTATCGTTTTTCTGCGCCGAAGGGAAGTGAAGGATACCGTGTGCAGTCAGCGGAGCCTGCAGCCTTTCTCCCCTCCATTAGAGTGGCAGATATTAACAGGCCGCTGGTTCCAATAAACCCCGAGTACGAAGTGTCAGTGACATGCTCAGAAGAGCAAATGAGCCGGTGATCACTGTCACCTGCGGCTGTGGTGTAAACACAGAATCTCCTCTGCAGGGGGGAGAAATATTTGTCCAGCGGCTCAGGGCTCAGACTCGCATTTCATGTGTTTGTCATTCTGATGGATCAGACGGGTTGGATTGTTTTTTTTGCTCAAAACTCAAGATGTTTCTTGTGAGAGGAATGACCTGCGAGAGGAATGAATTTCATTTATTTCGTCATTATTTCTCAGAGGCGTCGAAGTGATCGAACGCACCGGGATAGGGGGCGATGTCATGTCCAAGCAATCAATGAGTTTATTTTTCTTTGAGTTTCACATTGTTTTACTTTTTTTTTAACCTCGTTGTTTTGCTCCAGACCAGAATTGCTTGTAAGCATCTTTATTTGCTTAGTACAACTAAAGATGTTTAGTTGTACTAAACATCTTAGTACAACTCAAATATGATAAAACTAACTTACACGTAACTTTTCAGCGAGATACAGGAGCTTGTTTTAAGTCAATAATTCCTTAATATTCATGAAAAAGTTCTAGTTCAATTAGCAGATTATTTCACTTATAACAAGACATTTCTTATAACAAGACACTTATTATCACAATAAGTGATTATTTCACTTATTGCAAGTGAAATAATCTCCCAATATAACTAATACATCTTTATCAATATTAAGGAATTGTTGACTTAAACAAAGCTCCTGTATCTCACTGAAATGTTAATTGTAAGTTAGTTTTGCCTTACAGTTTTTACATGGAGTTATATTTGATATAGTCAGCACATTTTTAACAAGTGAAGGTAGTTACTTGATTGTGCTATAAAGTTGCACTACTCGGTTTCGAAACACATGACACCGTCCCTTTAAATGCGCCGCCACGTAATTTGGTTGTCTGCGTTTTGGAGGTGTGTTGGGGTGCTGACAATGCGTTCGGTTCCTGTGTAATTACAGATTAGCTGACACCTGCAGTTAGCTCAGGCAGCTTCACAATATAGCTAAAACAACAACAACAACAGAAAAAGTAATGTAGGAAACACCATGATTACATCATTCCTCAGTGAAATCGTGCCCAGGTACAAAAACCCGCCGTACTTTCTGTTCACTGGTCAGAAACTCCTTAGTGGCTCTGATGACCCTCACGAACCAGAACGCATCGGAGATAAAGCAGGTTCCTCTACGCTGCATTCACCTGTTTGAAATGCTCAAAGCGCTCCTTAAAAGCGCTTACCCAGCACTGGAAATGCCAAAACATGGAGGCTCTGCCGCGAGAGATGAATCAGAGAGGTTTGAGGCGCCGCCAAGTGAAACGTAGGGGTGGGTGGTGCCGATCAGATTAGCGAAAACCGGCATCTGGTCATCCAGATGTTTCAGGCATGTGTGTTAAGGTGGAGCCATAAGCTCTGGTGTCTTTGATTAAAAAGTCAGTAGTTATTTACCCAAAACTCTTCTGCTGGCTGGCAGCGCGGAGACCATCAGGCAGTAAGAGGGGAAATTAAGTCGAGTCACATTTCCCTTTCAAAAGGCCCGCGGCGTCGAAGGACGGTCAGGAAAGCAAACTGATTAAAAAATAAAAAAGAAGTGTGTGTGTGTGTCTGTGGGTGTGTGCGTGTGGGGGTGTGTGTGTGTGTGTGTGTGTGTGTGCGTGTTGGTTGGGTTTCTCCTGGTTTGTTATTTTAATCCAAAGACAGCCATTATACTGTGATATCTGACATGGACAGATTAACCTTTATCACAGCAAAGCAGCTAACTGGACAAACGCAGACAGCTCCCCAATACAAGGCAGAAAGGGCATTTAAAGTGCTGTTTCAAATACCACCATCCCGGTGATTAAGCCCTTTTCCCGTTGAGCCTCGCGGCTAGCCTTTTCAAATCAAGGCGATGTTAGTTAAATATTTTGCAGTCCTTTTCTTCCTACCTGTGTTGGCGTAAGTGCCCGTGTAAGCTCTCAGGACTTGACAATACTTCAAACGACGGCGGCGGAGCGGCCGTGAAGGTCAGTCTCTCTGGAAGCAGGTTCCTTTTCATACAATATTCATCAAAGCCAAATTTCATATGAAAGAGACATGACATGTAGGGCTTAAAAAAAAAAGAAAGAAAGAAAGAGGGGGGAAAAAAGGAAGTGTCGAATGAAGGAGGATGAAAAAAAAAACACACTTCCTGAAAGCTGGAGAATCCCACAAGATGGGTGCTTTTTCTCCACACAAAGCCTTCAGCTGGACCGAGTGGCGTTCGTCTGGGTAGTCTGAAATTAAGATAAAACGAGGGATAAATAAATAAATTTTTTATATTTAAATGTCTTGCAAATGCATGAATTCCCTTTGAGCTTTTGCCGCTTTACAACTATGTTTGCGTTTCGTTGAGAATTTATGCGACAGACTAACAGAGGGAGGAAACGTTTCCTGAATTTCCTATAACTGTAACTTCTGAAACGTGCGGCATGCATTTGTCTGTGGGCATTTTGCGTTAATAGAACCCTTGATGGACACATCTAGATATTGCTCTGGTCGTGGTTGGAGGTCTCGTTTCATTCTGGAACCGCTTCGCCCTTGATGGCGCCATGTTGGAATAGTTCTGCTACTTTTTGTTCTTATTTGTTCTTTTTGTACACTTTAATTCATTGTTTTCTTTTTCTTTTTGTATTTTGGTTGAGGCATTGTATGTTTGGACAATTATCCCCTCAGATTTCAAATGCTATTTAGAAGGAAAGATTTTGGCTCTTACATTTTTCACTTTTGGACAGATGATATGTAACCGTGTCAACAAGGTGTTCCATTGATCCTAATGGAAAAACGAAGATTCTACTGCAACCCGGCTTTCTGACCCAACAGCCGGGCGGAGATTTAAAGAGGAGTGGCAAAAGCAAATGTGACGGATTAGCAGTGCCTTCAAGAAAACCGGTTGGGTCACATCACTGTGAAATATCGTCTCGGCTGCTAAGAAATTGAGCTGATGAATCGGTCATGAATCTGTCATGTAGCGACAGTCTTCAGCCAGAGGCTTCTTCAGATTCAAAGGAAGATTGACTGCTACCACAGCATCACAAAGACTCTGAAAAGATACTTGAATGAAATGTGTTGCATTACTCAATAGTTTCCCTTTGGGATCCATAATAGTAATTCTTTTAACTTGAGTTGAATGAAATTGAAGTAAAACATATTCTTTAAATGATCCATTTGCTAATTTTGCTAATTAATTTTAATTTGCTAATTAATTTTAAGCCTGTGCTGCAGCCTGAGCTGCCTGAGCTGCAGCACAGCCGTGTGCTGCAGCTCATAAATCCCCCAGTCTGACCGACTTTTTTCCTTCTGTTTTTGCATCACTTATTGAATGGGAGACGGTTTTAATCGAGTCCTTTTACCTTGAACAACAAATTTCTGGGGTCCCTCATGAAACGGCTCGTTCACCGGAGCCTGTTTTCTCATTAGGACTAAAGAAATGAACCACTTACATGTTGTGGCCACAGCTGCAGCTTCTCTCAGCGTTGATGTTGATCCCGTTCCTCTTAAATTGAAGTCATGACGGCTCGTTAATCAGTCAGAGGTTTGTGGTTTTTATGCGTTATTTGTGACAAACTGAGTTGATGGAAATGATCCTGGCTCGTTCGTTCCGTCCTGTAATCTGTTGTGAAACAGAAAGGGACCAGTTATCGGATAAATGTTAGCATTTGTGACAAGAAAATATGTTGGAACTTCAAAGAACGCACTTTAAGGAGCGTTTTTGAATGAGATGATAACAAGTGCAGCGCTGCTTACTTTCAAAGCTTATATCCTCAAACAAAAGCAACTCAATTTTTTATTTGATACTAAATAACAGATCTAAGTTCCTGCTAAAGCTCGGCTCATATCTGTATTTTCAAAGTCTGACTCTAACAACTTTCTGACATCCTTTGAGAGTAAAATTAGGAACATCAATTTTTCATTTCAGCTCATTCTCTGTTCTTCTGTTTATCGATCTCCTTTCTTACACAGGCTTCCTTCCCACTGGTAAACTTTAAGGACATTTGGAAAAAAAAAAAACATGAAACCCTCAGTCAGTATTCTCCAATCTTTTTGGCTCCTGCATTGTAACAAATATTCAGTCCCACCAAACAACCACTGCTCTCATCGCTCTTAAAGGTGCAGTATGTAAATTTTACAAATTTAGTTTTACAAAACTATGTTTGTTCCAAATTTATTAAAACGGCTATGCCGTGGATAATCTGTGGGGAAAAAAAGCTACAGCTGGTTCATCGTGGTGAACCGGGTGATTGACAGCGCTATGACCCGCCTCCTGGCTCTGATTGGTTGTTTCTGACATCTGTAGGTAGCACTGGGAACACTGGGAGAAGGCAGAGGAGCTCAATTTTTATATTGATAATTTCAACAAATATCTAAAAACACATCTTTAACATTTTTCTCTGAAAGTTACATACTGCAAGTTTAAACATGCTGTAGCTAAACGTATTTTTAGGAAACCCAGCTTGAACACCGTCGGCCAAATAGCTATTGAGTCATTTCTGAATTTTATTCAACTTAAAAAGTTTTCCTCAACCAACTGAATAATTTGTCACATTACTGATGAGTTTTTGCCGAGAAAGCTTTGCATCATGAGTACAGACTCAGACACTTTACTGTTTCCGTCTTAGTTGACCTTTCTGCAACCTTTCCTGCTTCTGATCACACCTTACTCATTATTAGACTTCACAGTTTAATGGAAACTTCCAGAACCATCCCACGTGGTTCCAATCGGATCTTTTGGAAGTGGAAACCACGTTACTTTAGATCGAACTCATTTATGAGGTTCTCCAAGGCTCTGGTTTGGGCCCTCCTCAGTTATGTTCCTTCAAGAAATATGAGTGTTTTCAAAGTGTTTTATATGCTAGAGTGCATAAAATGAAGTAAATAAAAACTTTATGAAGTCTGAGAGTATGATTATTAACCATGTCGACATGGTTAGTTTGATTAGACGACAGATTGGAGTTTTGAATCTAAACATTGCAATAAGATTCCCTTGTTTTTTTTTCATTGTTCAGGGTTAATGTTAAAAAATCAGCTGAAGATTAATCTTTGAGATTTTGTTTACACTAGATTTTTTTTGTGGTATCAGAGTGAAGGGGCTAAATGCTTAGATCTGTTATTTAGCATCAAATAAAAATTAACTGCATGCCACACTCTTCTGATTTTTGTTTGGAAAAAATGAAATGTTGTTCTATCACAGAAAAATCTTAATAACAACAGTGAAACTTGTGATTTTTACTGGACAAAGTGTGAAAACGTTGCGCAAGGTGCCGTACTTGAGAGGCAGTTTTCCATTTCCTCTTTTTGATATTCTATTTTATATATACAAATTATATGTATACACGTAATACAAAATGCATTTTTGGACCAAATCACTTCCACCCGTGTAGAAGTTTTCCGGTGCGGTGGCAGTGTTTCACATTCCAGCCAGGAAACCGCCCGGCCCAAATACCTGGTAAAAATAACTACAGATGAAAACGCACCTGTACAACCTGACGTCCCCGAGGATGTTGCCGAGCGACCGTCCTCCCAAAGCAAACTGATGAGAGCCATCTGCTCAAGCTGCACCACAAACTGCAGAAACCTCAACCTAAACCGGGCTCAGACTCTGACGCTTCTGGGTAATTTTTTCATTTACATTCCCTTTATTGTCTTCAGGGTCGCTGCCTTTTGTAACCGTTGAAATATTAACAGAGTTGTTAAGAGTTGATAGAAAATGAAACAGAATTCACTCAAAAGAGAGTAAATCATGTACAAGGAGCATGCATATTTTATTAAAAAGTGTATTAATTGGTAATTTGATTATTATTAATGGACTTTATATTCAGAGCTTAAAGAAGAACAGTTCAAAGTCATCAGCGTAGAACGTTATCCTTTATTGTTTCTTTGAAGAAAACTTCTATGCACAGACTGGACCATATAGAATATGAACACTTTTAAACTACTAATTATAAATTATATGCTGACTTTCTTTATTACAGGCCAAAGCATTTTCCATTGCAGCAGAAAAATCAGTTCTCACTTCCTGAGGTGAAAGAGGAAAGTGACTTTGTTCTGTTGTTGCATCTTGCTCTTGTCGCCTAATCCAGGCAGATTATGAAGTGATTGTCCTGCAGTGAATGTGAGACACAAATAAGGTTTTAAGTATTGTTCTTGGTCTTGTAGAAGAAACTTCTCTTTTCTTTCAGAGTTTAAACACAACATTAAATTTAAATTAAACCAAACTGAAGTTATTGTCTTTGGACCTAAAGAAGAAGAATCTAGTGTCGGCTCCATTCATTACAGCTGGAAACCAGCGACCAGAAATATGGGTGTAGTGATGGACTCAGACCCAGAGGATTCCGTATTTGACCGGTTATGTTTTTTTAAAAGACGGGCAAATTTGAAGGCTGTTGGTCGTTTTGACAGGTTATAATTGACTGGTGCACATAGGCAGACACTGTATACTTTACACAAAGATTTTATCGCAGAGGAAACTAAATAAAAAAATCCTTTCTGAACATCGTCTCATGGACTCTGAACTAAATGCATCTTTCTGATGCTCACTAACATTTAGTGAGTTAAAACCCAGTTCAATCTGTGCAATCCATGTTTCTCTATGCTCTCCAAAATCTGAAGAAAAGATTGAAAAACTTGATTTAGACAACCTGAATATCACTGTCACCCTTTTGTTCATGCGTTTACGCGACAGTTTCCAACTTCAATCCATCAGAAAACGCGAGACGTCCTCTGAGATTCATTACACCCCAGATTCATTTACTCCCTTTGTCCTAATCTCATCTCTCCACTGCTCAGGTGCGGGCTGGCACCGACCCAGAGCTGTAATACCGAAGGCTGCGACTTGGCAGTTTCCTGTTAATTTGTACGAACAGTAACTGATTAGGTCGGCTGCTGATGTCAATGTTCATCAAAGATCCTGCTGCTGCCAGAGGAAAATGACTCTGCCGTGTGTCCACTCATACTCTGCTTCAGGCCGAGCCGATGCTGGCGTGGCGTTTACAGATGGCTTGCTTTGTGACATCAAGGTCAGGGCACATTCATTTACCTTTGACTTGACAGCAGCCTTTCAGAGACAAATGGTTCGTTCCAAAGATTGCAGTGACTGAACTATTGAGCCCCAAGGTGTTTATGTGAAGGGACAATCTGCTCCATCTATGTGGGATGGTGAAGGTCCATCAGCACAAAGCCGATCAATGAGTTTATATATTCTTAACAAGCCAGGTTTATTCATCCAGGGGAGAACTTGGGGTAGATACTCTGCTTTGGAAGAATGAGAGCTGAGCGTTGAGGCGTTTCTGGCCTGCGATTGTTCTGCCTCCTGGGTGTCTCTCTTTGGAGGTTTTCTAGGTACTGGGAGGAAAACCCGGGACAGTACCAGAACAAACATGATGTTCTTACTTCACCTTTGGCCTTGGAGTCTCTTAGATCGCCTCTTACTCACACAGCCACACATCCAGAGGATGGATGGATGGATGGATGGATGGTTGGATGGATGGATGGATGGATGGATGGATGGATGGATGGATGGATGGATGGATGGATGGATGGATGGATGGATGGATGTTACTTACTGAGGTCACTTACAGAAACGTAGACTGAGTAGAACATAGAAATGTACTTTCAGTCATAGCCGGTAAAGTTTCAGTTCTGAACTGTTTGTTCATAAGAATCGGTTCATCTTCAATGTTTAGAGGCCCAACATTCGATTTAGATTTCATACCCGTCTGCATAAAAATCATTTCAGTTTACTTGTTAAACTGATGAAAACCAAAATATCAACAAGCACCACAGAAGGCTTATTAGAATTGAAAACTTTTATCGATTTCATTTTATTATTTCAAACTCCAATGAAGCCTGATTGAAGCAATTACGGTGATTTGTGTTTTTCCCACAAATGGACCTGATCAGAAGGTTTTCATGAAAAAAAAAATTAAAAAATTTAGGTTTGCTACTTGTGAAATGCAATATTACCACTTCAGCATTCAGCAGTAATGAAGCATTAGTGAACTTCGGCACTAAAGGATGAGCTAGCACAACGGCAAAACCTGAGGAAAAGGAAGCAGCAGGTTGCTAAATGAAAGTAACTGGTCACCACTCCGAGTGCCGATGCTTGTCTCTGATTTGCTGACCCAATGACAGCTGGAGGAAACCCGTCGGTCTCTCTATGAATCTCAGTATTTCACATATTATCTCGACCAAAGCAGATAGTTTGATAGATGTAATTGTGACTGCATGTGGCAGACCAACACAGAGTTTTCCTTTACCTTCACCATTTTCTCTTTTCTTCTCAGCTGAGAGGTGATTTTCACACGTCCTTCTGTAAAAGCATGAGCCGACAGCAACACACTGCGTTCGCAGCAAATGAAACGTGAAGCTCGCTCCGTTCATGGCCGGCAGGAAAAAAGGTTCACACAGTCTTTAACGATTCTGTTCAGACCTTTAAAACTATTTCGGTTCAAGGCCTTTAATTTAATTGCTTTGATGAATGGAATAACGGTCAACAAAATGTGTCTTCAGCAGACAAACTAAAAGAAATCAATTTTATATTAGAATTGTAGCAATTTTTTATTTATTTTTTTTTTTACAAAACGACACCTGCAAATGAAGAGATTACCATGACATTCTCTCCCTCCCTCCAGGCTCGGTTTGATTAAAGGCAGCTTTCACAGAACCAGTTCGGTGTGGCTGCATGTCCTTCAGGCTGAAACATCTGGGTTTTGATCACTGGTCCCTTTATTCTCCGTATGTTTGGGACTGTTGTCACATCCCCAGAGAATGATGGAGCCACCACCATGCTTTGGTGTAAACACAGCGTGTTTCTGGTGAAGTTCGGCGTTTGGGTCGTAGTGAGAGAATAAAGAAACTCATTTTTTGTAATATGAGACCAAGGGACATTCTTTTTGAGTTTCCCACGTCTTTGGGGGAAATCTTATGGAAACATACATTCCCTTGACTGCTGAGAGTGGTTACAGGTGTCTGCTGGCATCCAACCTGCAGACACCTTTGTTAATTTTTTTATTTATTTATTTTTTTCCCGAGGACATTGGCAGATTGAGTCTCCCTTTGGTTTCTGAGTAATTAATTTAAAGAAACTCCTTGAGATGTCCTGTCGTTACTTGCTGCATTCATTTGTCAATCGTATTGCGACTCTGACGAAGCGCCGACTTTTCCATTAGCCATGAAACTGTGTAAATTGAAATTATGAAAGTAAAGCGCTCCGATTTTGGGGGGAAAGGTAAAAAAACCCTCACGTTTTTCGCCAAACGTAGCGGAAAAAGAGGTTTTCCGCTAAGATGAGGTGTTTTTTCATCCATGGCAAAAATATTTTTGATCTACAGACGGACGTCGCTGCAGGTGGAGAAGACTTTGGGAAGAAGACTGTTTTTGCTGTTTTCTGGCTCCGCCAGACCTCTCAGTTCATAAGATTTGTCTCATTCCAACGTGCCAGATCCACAACTCTTCTCTAAAATCAATTTTCCTAAAACACCGCATATGTAGCCGCATCAGAGCAGAGGTTTGCTGCTCTGATGCTTGAATGTGCGACTGAGTTATGAATATTATCTCGTGCAGCTGTTTGCATCCGTCGCTGCCATGATTTTTAATGACTCATCGCGTGAGAAAACTTATGCACGTGGGATTTTGAATTATGTTGGAAATTGCAAAATTGTTTTTTTTTGTTTTTTTTTTTGTTTTTTTTTGGTCACCATCAGCAAAGCACAGACAAAGATTTGCACATGTTTGTAATAGAAATGCATCTACTAGAGCTTTTGCTGTACAATTAAAGTTCCTCTCAACTTCAGCACTGATGGCAACAACTAACTGGAGCGCCGTTGAAACAAAAAAGTGATTAAATGTTTTTAATGTCATCTACTTTACATGTTTATTATTGGTTAACATTGGTTTGTAAGTAATCGTTATTACTTAGTACTTTATTGAACGTTTACATCCAGAGTGTCAGGAATTAAATCTGCTAAATATCCATTATTTTGGATGCAGGTATTTGGATTTAAAAGCACAGCTGCTCGTCTTGCTGATCCAACAGGGAGCAACAGCAAGGAAATAATAAAAAGACTTCAGATATTTTCTTTCGACTGCCTTATTGCTCTTTCCAGCTTATTTGCTTCTTCAAATATTCAGACTTTCAAGCCTAGAGGACAGAGTGATGTTTCTTGAAACGCGAAATGGAAAAGGATTTATCCATATAACAGCCAGAATGACTGCAAGTCTTTTTACTTTTTTCTTTTCTCTCTCTCTCTTTTTTATTTTTATTTTTTCTCTAATTCCCTCCAAAAGGCACATATTGCTCTGTTTGTGAGCAACATGTTTTGGAGAAGTTGTTTACTGGGGTGAGAGCGCGTTCTCCAGCTCGCCCAAACTGCAGTGTTTACCCGAGATCTGCAGTCAAAAGTGTTTGTGTTTGTTTTTCCGCGCGCTCGGCTTCGGCTCTGCGGTTATCACGGCGACTGCGCCGAGTTCATTAACCATTCCACACCAGAGGCCTTTGAATCACGTTGTCATTTTTCTAATTTGGTTTCGGCCGTGTTGTTGCTGCTTTTAGCCATTCGTTTTTTCCCGCTGCTTTGTTTTCCTAATCTAATTAGGGATTGCAAAAGGAAAAAAAATTTTTAAAAAAGAGCAAATGCTACAAATGATTTGTGTTCATAATGAAACAGATGACAAAATAATAAATGCCATTCTCCATGGAAAACATCCCAAAAAAAAAAAAAGTTGATGGTGCAGCACAGTGTGGACTCAGGATGAGGAACAGATGCCTACTAGATGTTTTCTACACTCACTTTCACGATTCTCATCTAGATGTTGGCGCTGTCAATCAATTAAAACACTTTAATCAGATTAATCACACTCTGGCCCTGCGATTAATCACGATTAATCGCTATGACTCATTTTGTAGGCCTGAAATATAAACATGAACCAGCGGTGGCTCAAGCCCCGCCTTTCCCCTCCAGCCAATCAAAATGCAGCCAAAGATCAGGAAGAAGGTAATGCTTCACTCTCACCTCAGTACTCAACAGAAACTAAAGGGAACTTAGTCCACTGCACATTCATATAAGTAGCAGCGAACTTGGTTCAGGCCACATATTTACATGTTTTTTTCATTTTCCAGATCCTGGGTGCCCCGCCCCTGTAGCCCATGTAGCCCATGTAGCCCAGGACAAAAACCGCCACTGTTTTTTATTTTCTCAAACAAACCAGATATGCCTGAAGATTCTCCGGGTTTTTACATATATACAGTGTATATATATATATATGTATATATATATATATAAAGGCAGCCATTTTTTTTAAACGTTAACTTAGAAATGTCCCTCTCCGTTCAATTCCTATGGAACTTGTGCAATGAGGCGACCGATTGGCGTAATATATAGGGAGTGTCAGAGTAACGCATGTATTAACGAGTTAACATTGATACTCCAAATATATATATTACAAAAAACGCACACATAGTTCGCATACCAGATTTCTGTGTGCACACTGACACGATTCACTGCAATCTTTTTGTTTTTTTCATCTAATAAAAGACATAAAGTAACAGAATGGATTTGTAGTTATGTGTACATAAAGTCTTCCACTTCACAATCATTTTTGCACAGACAGCCTAACATCCTCTGCAGTTTCTCATGATACTTTTTCCAAATCTAATAACAACAACAACAATAATAATCGTTGCTCGGGGTCAGAATGGGAACTAAATTGAGCTCAGGGAACCGGCCTCATTTCCTCCAAACGGCACACTGCCGTTTAATGTAATTTAAGACATTTGAGCAGCACTGAAGGTCTTCATGTCGGTCTGCAGCACTGTTTAAAATACATAAATAAAATAAAATAGACAGCATTAAGAGATAAAGTAAATCCATGTAGTGCTGCAAATTACCTCCAACTAGAGTCATTTTCCTTCAGTCAGTTCACATAGAATTACACAGCATCACATAATATCTGAAAACATTCCTGTTGATGATTTAACATGGATTTATGGCTCAATGGTGGGAGATTTTTTTTTAGCTTATGTTTTATTTCATTTACTCCTTGAAAAAAAATATATATATCTATATATATATATAGATATATATAGTGGATTTTACATAGCTATCCATATATTGAGCTATAAAATAAAACACTATGTTTTATTTTTCTTCTTTTCTTCAAAGTGGTGCAGACTGAGCATCTTAAAGGTTTATTGATTCTACAGTTGTCAGGGTGGCACGAGGCATAAATCCTAATAAACAAACGAAACAATGTCTAGACCAGAGTTTGTGAAGTTCTGAGTGTTCGCAGCGGCTGAAACCGCGAGATAGAAGATGACCGAGTAATCCCAAGATGCTCCCCATGTGCCGCCCCGCTGATGGCGCTCGTGTTGCTTTCTGCTCCTTCTGGAACTGGAAGATGAGCCCCACTCCCCCGCTGCGTTTCCCCCACTGATGCACAATGTCTGCACTGAAAAAATAGCAACACTTGCACATGTGAGAATTCTCTGTTTCTGTTTTAAACAATCCTTACATTTCCGACAAACTCTCCACGTATCGTGGTATGTGTAAGAAAACACGTAGCATGTGGCTTCTACGCCATAAAATGAAGCAAATCTGTCATGGAACTGGATCACTTTTCACGTGATTCTGTTCCACGTGTGTGAAATTCACAGTGTTATGCTGTGTCAGTACAAGGTGTGTTACTTTTGCCATGATCTTTGTCTTTCTTCATCAGAGTTTCTGCAGGTTTCATAGAGTCACATTTAATGCTTTTTAAAACATTTTTATACCGCCTATGAATAAAAGTTACGACTGAAAAACTGGAATATCTTCAATGTTTTACAGTGATGAAAAAAAGTCACACACAGACTAAGATCGCAAGATCAGTTTGTTGTAAAATGGGAAAAACATTTAATGATTATAGATATAAGGATCGTGCTACTTTTACAACCAGCTGATACACACACTGATAAACAAACATTTGTAAAAAAAAAAAAGAAAAAAAAAAAAAAATTAAGAATGTAAAACTAAACAGAGGATCAGTGGGAGGATTCTGCTTTATTACAATCAATAGAAAAAACTGTGCAATTTCTGGGGTCTGTTTGTGGCCCAGTTGTTTTGTGTTTTATAACCTTAACCTAAAATTAAATAATATCTTTATTCCCACAATGCACCTGGCTTTGAGTCTGTCGGCAACAGCGTTGAGCCAGAGGCGAAAACGAACGTTATCCAGTCGACTGGAGATAAATTTACACTTACCTACAGTAGACGCAAAAAAAGCTCGCTAGTTAGCAATGGTGCTTTGGTAGCTAATTAACGTTAGCTTCAACCATAGACACAAATGCGTATTTATGTCTGTGGCTTTAACTGCCTCGTGTCACAGAAGATGTCTGAGTGTGACTCAAACTTTTGCCTGGCAGAAAAGTTAAACAAGAGAAAAATATACATATATATATAAATATATATGTGTTTTATATGTACAGGTTTGCTATAAGATTTATCAGCCAGCCTCCTTACAGACAGCTGGCTGGAGAAGTGCACTGTACAAATATTCATACTGTAGTTTAGCTGTGTGTTGCTTTAAACAAGAGACCATCAGTTATGTTGTGGAAATATCAAGACAACGCCTCAGTCATTGTGTCAGGGCGTCTACGTTTTGATTAAGGGACTTATTCTGTTTCAAGTTTTGTAAAACTCAGCAAATTGCTGAAAACATGCCACTAAATCACTGCAATTTCCTGGACAACGTACCTTTAACATCCCACGCAGCTTATCTGTCAAGAAAGACGACTTGATTGTGTCTCCATAGCTCGCTTACTGTCACTGGAGCGCATCCATCACGAGCTTCATGGGAGCCATATGGCATTATTATTCCTCCTTTTGTATAACCTAGCTCCTAATCCGTTAGCAACCATGGAAACAAATACCTTCTGGTGCTGTTTCATGCTCTGCTCTCCTTGGTTATGTTGGACTTTCCAATTATGAAAGAAAACGTCTCGTTCATGGCTTTTACGCAGATTACTTTTCTTTTTATCAATGCAAATTGCATTTGCATTCAAAGAAACTCATTTGCAGGTACCTCAGAGACCAAGGAGACCCTGGCGGTATCCCTTAGTCTCAGTGAGGTAATTTGATCCATTGGCATTAAATCCATTGTACAGTTCAGTATAGCATTCTGCTTTGCATCAATTTACAGAACATGACTTTATGGGTTCATTCAGAGACTAAACTCATCCACCCAAAGTCTGTGATTTGAAAAGGTAATTGGTTGGGCTCATATTTATGAATGGAGACTGTCTCACTGGGAGGGACTCAGTGGAAGTGGTTTGATCATCTGGTGAGGATTCATCATCACACTAGGAAAACGCCTCATTGCTGGACCTTCAGCAAAAATCACTTGATCGTCGAACAGACCCTAGAATTCATGGAGTAACAGCAAGTGGAGTCACCCATAAAATTTCATTTTGTGCGGGTGACATTATTTTGTATATTTTTAACCTTCTGAGCTCTATCCCTAGGCTTATGACTAGTTTAAAAGATCTTGGAGAAA
>CAEGAD010035932.1:0-25152 GCA_903067055.1 Poeciliopsis paucimaculata | reverse complement strand
GTGTTCCTGATCCGGGGAGCGTTCCATCCTAGTTGGACATCCTTGAGCCTGTTCTTCTGAGGCGATGATCCTGCTGCTGTCCTTGTTGATAAAATGAAAGAGGTTTGCAGTGAGTAGCTTTGTCCCATGTTTATTAAGATTGCGTCCGCCTCTTCCAAAAAGGAATGTTGCTAACTCTGCTACTGCATGCACTGATTGGACTGGAGTGGTACTGGAGCCTCTGTTTTCTGCTTAGTGATGCTGCTGGCAGCGAGTTACAGCTCAAGATTCAGCTTGTAGCAGCATCCCCTGATACTGTACCAAAACTAGGAATATCACATCAAGACCTGCAATGCAAGAGCTGCTCTTGACATTAAAGATGATATTTCAGTTTTAATAACAGAAAATTAGCAAGCAGGATTTCCTAAGTCTATTTTTGGGTTTGCTCTGTCCTGTCTCCAGCATTTCTGTCTAAAGGTAATAATAATCATCACCCGCAAATTACAGTTTTTTATTTCAAAACATATTCGATTTTGGTCTGGCCCAAATAAGTGGACCAAAGGTCATTCCTGGTGTGAATACACCCTAAAGATGGACATTTCTGACTGAGGAACTTCTACTGAAGCTCCAGAGTCAGTCAGTACCTGCAGCTTAACGAATTTTTTTGGAAACATCAAATGTTTTCCTCCTACTCTGAGACAGAACTTGGATGAAAATGTAAAAGAAGGACTGGAGGATCTGGCATAAAATTAAAACCTAATTTCCTCAGAGATGTCAAAAGATTTTTGTCAGTCTTCTGGAAACATTGCAAACTTCTAAAATCAGAACAGATGGTCTGGAAGTTTAAGGTCAGAGGTGAAAACACAGCTGCAGCAGAAACACAGACAGTAGAGGAGCGCTGAGCTTCAACGTGAGACAAATATGAAATAAAAGCAGAAAGGAGAGAGGGAGGAACAATCAAATGATTTATGGCTCCCTGTATTGTAATGAACTCTATGCAAACACTGACTGCAGCAATAAATTATCCACTTTGAGCCCAAACTCTGCAGAGGAACAAATACAACCCGACAGCTGCTGTTCTCAGGAGGACGGAGTGGATTTCTGAGTGGGTTCAGCCAAAAGCAGATGTGACACAGCGTGATGAAGTGGGAACTTGTTTCAACAACTGAACTGCGCTCTCATTTTTACAATAAACCGATTTATGTGGCTGAGTGAAACAAACAAAAGCCAGGATTCAAGCATCTATAGGGAAAACCCGGTAGTGGGGAACACTTACAGCTGAAGGTGAGTCCTGCTATTGTTTTCCAACCTGAACTGGTTCCGCTTCTGATTCTACAGCCAGTGCTGGAGGCTAATACCAACTTAAAAGCAAAACACAAAGCAATACAATACTGAAACACCACCAGCCAGGTTTAGTGGATTTTAATCCAACTCCAGTTCATTTGCCTAGAAAATCGGTTCGGTTAGTAAGGTGTGAACGCTAATTGAACCAACGAACTGAACTCTGGTCCACTTACAAACCTCTGTTTTGGTTCAGTTGAAGTGAACTCTAGTGCAGTTTGAATATATGTGTGAACTCCAAGCGGACCAGAGACCACTCCAAAAGCAGGAAGTGGACTACAGTGCAGGGCACTCTGGGTAAATACAACCAAAGCAAACACACTAACTAGTGTTAAGGGAGAAATGGCTCATGGACTTTGGCCAAGTTCCTACATTCACTGAAATCTTTTTGTCTACATTTCATGATGAAGGAAGATGTGTTCAGTGTCTTCTTGAGAGGTTTGTGTTTTGTTTCCTTCAGTGGTTCGAGGTGCAGCGCCCCGACAGGTGAGGAGGGAAATAGCTTTTTCAAAAGGTTTGGCTGGTTTGTGAAAGAGAAGCACAGCAGCTGAAAATGTAGCAAATGTTCCAGTTTTGGTCTCCACTGTAACGGAGTCCATCGGATGGAGTGAGTAAAAACAAATGCGATGTGTTCCCATCTGGGAGTGCAAGTTAAACGGTGAGTTGGGGTAGAGGGTGGTCGCCTCGTACTAACGCTATTAGTCTTCAATGCAGCTGTCTCGATTTTGATTCCCTGCTGCATGTCTTCCTCCCTTCTTTCTTCATCCATTTTCTGCCTGAGCCGCTGCACTAACAGATACTAGTGCCAGAAAAACCTTCAAATAAAATGTTAAAAGGCGAGTTGCTGTATTCAGACAGAGAGCATTGCTATTGTCAATTCTGGAGTTGATAAAGCCACGACGATCTTCTCCAGGTCACAAAGGTTTGCAAAAGGTTTGAAGCTTTCGACAATAAAAGCCAGACAAAACTATAGAGGTGATTCTTTGTCAGATTAGAAGTTTTAGCAAACACATGACCTCAGGGTTTTTTAGACAGTAGTCAGAACTTATAGCTTTGTCGTCCAATAAAATCCATAACTTTTTTTCCATTAAAAAAGCCACTATTTGATTGAAGAGATGGATTCAAAGAGAGAAAGTTTAGGATCACTGCATCATGAACTTAATGGTAAATAAATCTGCAAATGAACTGCATAATAATGGAATATGACATTGAGTCGGGTTATGATTGATTGAACACGTATAAGGAGAAAAGCAAAGGACCTAAATTGGAACCTTGCAGAACCCCACATGAAACAGGTGCAATAGAAAAGGAGAAGCCATGAAGCAGAAAGAAAAAGTTACCTCATTCCCAAATATCTCAACTGTTTAATGGAAACTGATTCACATCTCCATGACCTTAATGAGGGTTGGGACAAAAATACACAAAATAATTCAAAAACCTCTTATCTCAGCATCTTCCAGACCAAAATAATACTCCAAAGGCTGAAGATAAGTTACTCCATCTCAAACGTCATCTTCATAGAAAACCTGACTTTAACTTTCCAACCAATCAGGATCCTGTTTCTTTCCTGACGGCGCAGTCGGTGAACAAAAAGTGATTAAGACCAGCATTCATTAGGGACATTACTCAGTACAGTAACAGATGTGTGTGTGTGTGTGTGTGTGTGTGTGTGTGTGTGTGTGTGTGTGTGTGTGTGTCGGCTGTGCTGTCAGCGTTCCAGATCCCACACGGTGCTAATTCCTCCTGCATATGGCTGAATTAATGTAAGACAAAGATCGACACATGAAGAGCAGAAATCTGTTTTCCTGAACTCCGTCTCCCTGTTGGTGGCTGTTTTAATTAGAAGAAAGCTGTCAGGAAGAACCTGAGTCTGATGAAAAAACAGTGATGCATTACTGCTTTGGTCCAGCAGGTAATGGAAGGAAGTTGGACTGTTGACCTTTTCATTAGACGTTTATAATAAACTCCTCAGAACCGAATAACTACTGATTTTATTACTGATTACCCAACATTAATCAAGCTTTAGTAACCAAGGCATTTACAGGTTAATCGTCTACCAATCTGTGCCAAATGATGGTGGGCTTATAGATGGATGGATGTTAGTGTAGCAGATGGATTTGGGTAGGTGGCTTGTTGAATGGATTTCAGGTTAGAATGTGGTTTAGATGTTTAGTTGGTGTCTCTGTGTTGGTTGAATGGATGTAGAATGGGTGAGTGAATCAATGGTGGGTTGTAAGCATAATAAATGGGGTTGGTTGGTTGGTTGGCTGGATGGTGAGATGGATGTTTATAGTTTTGGATGGTTGCTTGGTATGTTGGATGGTTTGTTGTTTGGATGAGAAAGAAATGGTATACTGGAAGGATGTGGGTTGGTTGAATGTATGGATGGTGGGTTGGTTACCATAGCAGATGGAACTGCTTGGGTGGTTGATTGGTTGGATGTTTAGTCAGTTTGTTTGTGGGATGGTGGATGAGATGGATGGGTGTTTGTTGGGATTTTTGGTTGGTTGGTTGCTTGGATGTGGAAATATGGGTGGATTACATGGCGAGTTAGTTAGTTGGCATTTTAAATAGTTGCTGGAAAGTGGGTTTGATGGGTTGATTGAATGGATGAGTGGTAAGTTTGTTGGATGGTTATGAATTGGATGTTTAGTATGCTTGTGGATTGGTTGGTGAGATGGCTAGACAGCTGTTGGGACTTTGGTTATGTTGGATGATAAAGATTAGGTAACAAGATGTTCCTGACGGTGCAGTGGGTGAACAAAAAGTGAGTAAGACCAGCATTCATTAGGGACATTAATCAGTACAGTAACAGATGTGTGTGTGTGTGTGTGTGTGTGGGTGTGTGTGCGTGTAAGTTGAACGGATGGATGGTGGGTTGGATGATTGGTTTACTGTTTGTGGGTTGGTTGGTGAGAAACATTTGGCAGCCTGTAGGGTTTATGGTGGGTCAGCTGGTTCTTGGTTGGATGTTTTGAAAGTTGCCACACTGTTTGTTAGCAAGTTAGTTAGTTGGTTGGTTGACTGAATCCTGGGTTCAGATTTTTGCAAAATGTGTTTTCCAGACTCCAGTTTTACATTCCTGATTTGTCTCCATTCCTTTATGTCTGTCTTGGTGGATGAGACAAGCTCAGACTCAGAGAGACAAGCTGATGTGTCAAACGTCTAATGAAATGGGACGTCACTGCTTCACGGCCTTCACTTTAATCCAACTACAATTAAACTTGATGGATGACATATCTGAATCCTTAACTACAGTTGTGTTGCAGTGCTTTGCTTCTTTAAAACATGTCAGATAAGTATAAAGGCTGTTTGTGGCAGAATATATTAGAATAAATTTACATGATGGGATTAAGATGTCATGGCGTGTTCAAATGTCATCGATGAAAAGATTTCTGCTCCTGAGCCTCTGGAAACCTCTTTAAATTAATGTCAGACAGTAAGAAAACGTTCTCTACGATTGATTTTCAGATTACAGGTAGGAATCAAACATTAAAAAACGTTGCATTTTTATTTATTAGAGTTTATAAACAGCTCTGATGCCTTTTTTCAGGGAACAGAAGATGCAGATTTTGGGTCCTTCTTGCAGTACCGTTGACGGAGGCCTCAGTGAGGCAGAGGTAAATATCAGCTGTGTTTGTCTCATTATCTGAACCGACACTCTTAGCGCCTCCATCTGTGTTTGCTCCGGCTGATGAAGTGAAACAGCCACATGCCATCCATCTGTTCACCTGAGAGCAGCAGCAGCAGCCATATGCATGCATGCGTGACCCTGTGAACTGCAGTAGAAGACGTCCAACAGTTCAGCAGCGTCACTCCGGGCTTCATAATGGATATTGTGCCGCCATATGTGTCAGAATAGTATTTAACTATTACTAACAACATGCTGTTATATTTCAGCATAAATTAGTTTTTTTTTTTATTTGCAAGTAGAGCTCAAGTATACAATCTGGACTTGACAGAAAGTATGCGTTTCCATGGCGACAGGGCTGCGCTCAAGAGTAATATTTTGATGGAAGTGAACTTTCCTCAATCATTTGCTTCTTTATGTTAAAAGATGAACAGTTTCAGGAGCAGATGAAGAGAAAAAAACAGTTTCTTCTTAACCAACTTATTCCAGCTCCGTCTCAAGAGTTTGCTCATTCTCTTCGTTTCTTGTTTTTTTTGGGGTTTTTTTACTTTTTTTATTTTTCAGGTTTGAAGCTTTTAAACACAGTTATTCTCCCTGAGACACACACTCTTACTTCCAGACAGATCAGCTTTAAACAGAAATGATGCAAAGCAGAAAACATCCTCTGGGTGTTGAAAGTTATGATGATGAATAAAGTGAATAAAAATTCCGCTTGAGATTAGTTTTTTTTTGCACCAAAATAACTTCATGGATCTTAAACATTTCCATTTTTTGACTATTAATGATTTATAATTTTACTAAAGTACAATTTTGTTCCTCTGAATTGTTGATCAGCCTAAAATGTTTCAGAACCACCAAGCTGATACGAATTGGAACCATTTAACTGGTGGCAGCACATCGGAGCGGTCTAGTTCTCATTGATCGTTTTTGTAGATTTTTGTTCATATTTTTCTGTTTGAGGTTTTGAATATCTGCACAATTATTTCCTCTGATTCTGGATGTTGAGCAGCTGAAAAGATTTTTGCTCCTCCTTTAATGTTGAGACAATTTTAACGATCCGTTATCGTGGCAACAAGGAATCGCTTTTACAATGGGAACAGCTAATTGGCATCTAAAAACTTTGAATAACCCCTGAACTTTGACCCCAAATCCCAGAGGAAGTGAGAAAGAAGAAGTTCAAACCATCTCTTCTAATGATTATAATAGCTAGGATCTAATCCCCTACTCCAACATCTCTCTAAATGAACAGATTTAAAACAGAAGTGACAAAAGCAAATGCCATTGATTAGCAGTGCAAGCTACCAACTGAAATCCAGGACATGTTACTAGTTTGTTTCCATTAATCATATAATTGCCCAATTTGACATTTTGAAAATTTGCTAATACAAACATGTCAATCTAAAATAAAAAGTCTTTCGATAAAGTTTTGTTGCTCTAGATGAGGTGGGTTTTTTTCTTTAGCTGTATTGAAATTGTTTTATTTAGCAAAAAAGTGCAACGGAAAGACTTTTTGATGACCAACAATCGGTTATTACTACTGGAGAAAACCATGAAGAAGAAGACAACAGGAAGTGGTAGTAGTAGAAAGATGATGACGGCGCTGCATGCTTTTAATTATTTTGTCACATGAACAAACAAAAATAATTGTCTCTTATTTAATGGAAACATCACTATTGCAAAATAGTTTATTTTTATTTTTATTTTTTACAATAGCGGAATATTGACAAAGTACTATTAATCAGGATACTATTGAAAAGTTAATTTATTTTATAAATTCAGTTCAAGTGAATCCTGCTTACAGACATGTTGGTTTCAAGGGTTTATTTCTGGTGATTTTGATGATTCAGACCAGCAGAAAAACTATTGATAACTTTATATCAAAGGAATTCAGATTTGTTTTTGGATCTGATGTGGATAAAAGATGTTGTTCTTCCCACAGTCACTTTCCCAAAAAGGCAGAAATACGTTGTTCCTTTTGTTTTCCCATCTTCTTCAAGCCGAACCTGGTGATTATCTCCATGCAGCCGTCTCTCCTCCGAGATAAATGTCCTCAGACAGAAAAGAAGAGCAAAGCTCCAACAGATCATCATCACTCTCCTTCCTTCAAACAAGCCGCGGGAAGACGGAAGAAAGCAGAAGGAAAGTCCCTCCAAACAAACACCGTCGGTGAGTTTTATGTGGAATGTCATGAAAGATTAATATACTGTAACTTTGCCCGCCCCGGCGCCTGATAGGTATTTCTGCGACACACGCAGCAGCCTGAAGCTAGCGATCATCCCGACTCAGCAGAGAGAAATGCTGGTGTGAGGTCACTTCCTGCCGCTGTTTCATAAACAGAAAGACCCACAACGCAGGGTTTCATCTGCATCAACGCAGCGCAAGCCTGATTATTAAACCACTGCACGTGCAAACCGAACTCCCAGGTTTGAGACAAGCAGTTTGTTAGCTGACCTTTGACTCTTTGCTGCTGCGCCGGTTTGCAGCGGGCCGATGCACAACAAAGACAAACAAACCCTGTTTTTATTTGGCTGATTTTAAAGCCTGGAAGCTCCGACAGGCTGACAATCCTTCCAACACAAGCATATTCTCAGCTCCAGGAAGTGAAGCTCAGATGTTATTAGTCAGAGAGAAGAAAAGCTCCTGGACGACCCAGAGGCCTCCAGCTTCAGCAAACCGCCACAAAGAGGCTGAAGAGATTTACTTTACTACAACAGGATATTTATAGTCTAAAAAATGAATATACAGAACCAAAACAGTCATTAATCATGCATAATGTTGGAAGAATTATGTCGTGAAATACTTAAGAAAATAAACAGTTTGTCTGAAATCTCACCTTCCATTAGCAGTTAGGGTGTTTTACCACCTGATTAATCTAAGACTCTTAAAGGCCTTAATTTTAGATACACAAATTTAAGACTTTTTAAGACAGAATGGATGCCTTGCTAATTATGGCACCGTTTGATCCCATTTCATTCCTCATTAAAACCTCTTTTCATCTCATTTAATCGTCTCATTGCTTCCTATGTTCCCTAATCTGTCATTATGCTCTTATTTCATCCCAGTTATCCCTGTTCACCCTCACTATTCCTCGTTTCTTTTTTCTTTTCCCTTTAATTTAATTCTATGTAAAGGTGACCTGTTATGCTTCCATGAACAAGTTGGAATATTTTATAGCCTATACAAAACATGATCATTACACTTTTTGCACATAATCATTCTTACGAAGAGACGTTTTGATCTGCTCAGTACAGGGGTAAAACCAGATGACCAAACCTGCTGGAACTCCACTGGGGTTGCTAGGTAACGGGTGGAACTCCACTGGGGTTGCTAGGTAACAGAGCAGCGCCTGGTAATGTGTTACATTCAGGAGGTTTTTGAAACACCTCAACTCTGAGTCGTTTTCTTTCGACTCATTTATAGATTAACATATTTTGATCCACATGCTTGTAATTATTTTATTACATTTATTTTATATTTAGGTCAGATTTATTAAACTACTTACAATACCACACTAATATATATTTTCTTTTATACATTTTATTGCGCTCATGGTTGGATTTGTATGAACTACTATTTAAAACTTTGGATGGAGTCAACACATTCATTTCCCTTTGGAGATCAATAAATTATCTTCCAATCAAATCCAAATATTTGATCCCAAAAGGGATTAACTATTGTTGTAACTCATTAATTCAAATTCTTCTGCCTTATTGTAAATAGTTATGGCTGTTGGCAGGAAAGATCGCCTGCTTTATAAATAAATTTGACATTGACTGTTTTTCTAAGCCATAATTTTCTTTGATTTTTATTCTATTCCATTCTGTTTTCCAGATACCAAAAAACATCAACGTATTCCCAAAAACCGGCAGAGTTTTTTAACTGCTTGGGCTAAAAAGCAAAAACTACATGATAAAAATCTTTTGGCACTTTTTCCTTGTATTATTTCCCTGAGAACGATTCAGAGGATTCAACTGACCCCAACCAGCCCCCGGCCTACCTGGTGGCAGATCTCATGGACGACCACCATGGTGAGCTCCATCTGGTAGGACGATGACGACACGTCGGCGTCCAGCAGGATCTTCTGCTCCACGAAGACGCTGAGGCCCCAGTTCTCCATGGCAGCGTAGGGATGTTTGGGCACCGCCAGCAGGTCTGAAACAACACAGAGACGCCGTTACAACTTCCTGTTGGGCCGCGCTCCGGCAGGATGACCGCTGACAGCAGCGCCGGTCCCATCCTGGCTTTAGATTAAACATGAGTCATTGTAACGGCCGGAAACACAACGCTCTTCATCACAACGAGGACCTACCATGTTTTCACACAACTCTGCAAAAACTGCATGAGGAGATGTGGAGGGAAGGAGTACCAGAAAAACGATCTCAGCCGTTTTTCTGATACGGCTGAGATCATTATTATGAAATAGTGATATCAACTAACAAACTAATATAAATCAAGAGAAATTTAGTCCTCTGGGTTGGGGCTCGCCATCCAAGTTCAGGAGAAGATGATATTGTGCTCTCTGGGCAAGGCAGGCCAAAAGTGCACCATAACAAAAATAAAACAAAACCTGATCTGGACAAGGCCAGAGTAAAGCATCTTAAAATACAGGATGCTAATATCAATAAAGCTTCAGACACTATTCAAAGAGATCTTTCATCATTTCTAAAGTTTTTTCCATGTTGAACAATATTCAAGTTATCAGAGTTCAATATTACCAACACATCAGTAAAACTAAAGAAATTAGCTTACATGGAGTAAAAAAAATACATATACATATATATATATATGTGTGTGTGTGTGTGTGTGTGTGTGTCAATATAAAAGTGCCAGTGAAGTACATCTAAAACACTATATTTAACATCAGAATGTGGATTAGAAGCTCACATTAGCTCTGACCAACTCAGGACAGAAAGTTCCTAGTAATGCTAACAGAAAAGCACTTTACAGCACCAGGAACTGAATTAGCACCGTTGAAATAGAAAAATAAGTGTAACTACAAAGACAAAATACAACATACACAACAATAGTAATACAAAATCTTTCAATACCATTTTATTTTTATTAAATTTGGTCAGTTGCTAGGTATTTTAGCCAATTTTCAGCGAATTTACTGAGCCAACTGCCGAGCGCGTGCGGTCACTCTCCGATGCTACACGAAGCTAGACGAAGCTGCCGGGGATTTTTCCGGCTTCAGCCGCTCACAAGGGAAGCTTTCTGAGATTTAGGAAAAGAGGAATTTCTATTTTGAATTATATATTTTGCGAAACTATTTTAACATTGTTTTTCTTACCAACTTCCAAGATTCTTCATCAAATCTGACAAGCTCTTCCAGGCTATTAGCGGAAGCAACCGTCAGCTGTGAGCTCTCAAGTGTGTCAGACGCAATCTGAGCAACGTCTCCGTACAGCAGTTAAAGGGGCGGGACAATCAACCTTATTGGCTGATGTGAAATCAGACTGTGCCAGCTATTGGTTGTTTACTCCGTCACCAAAAGCAATCACTAAAGGCATATTTCACAGCTTTTAAAGATTTTTCGCACTTTTTATCTATATTTATGAACATATTTATTGACTTATTGTTAACTTTGTAAGTTTTTAACTCTTATTGTAGAAGAAGACATTAAATCAACATCATTAAATTTTTACTTGTGTTTTTAACACTGGGTTACAGGTGCAAAAGTGAAAATTGGCTTTCTCACTGTAACAGAAACTCATCTGGGTTTCAGAGGAAGAGGAGGATTTTTTTTCTCATGATAAATGATTGAGAACTGTGAGATTAAAATAGGAAATGTTATTAAAAATAATAAGATCAAGAGAAATTTAAACAAGAATGAAATAAATTGTTAATTATTCATACACAAAAAAACAGAACACTTTAGTATCACTTCTAAAACAACAGAAAAAAAGAAGTAAGGTTTTAATAATTTCTAGCTATAATCTCGTGGAATAATTAAAAAAAAAAAAAAAAACTGCTTCTGTTGATGTAATTTCACCAGCTGCCTGTGGGTGGCGCTGGACTCAGGAATGATAGAAACCTGACCACAAATGAAGATGAGGAAGAAAACTTGACTCAGTAACAACAGTGAGCTTAATTTGTTTTGTACTGAGCTTTCAGACTGTCCTACATGCAAGTCGTCAAACTTTGCTATTCATGCTAGCTAGTGTTAGCCAAGCTAGCCGTGTGGTTATATCTGTTTTATGCATTCAGACAGTAAAGTTAGATGTTCAACAAAACATGGCAATAAGTGATAAGAAATAATTTACATCTGTAACTTACAGCGTTGTGTTAGTTATAAAGCACCAAGATTCGCTACTTGGTGCTAGCTGGTGTTAGCCATGCTAGCTGTGTTTTTGTTATTTCTGCATTTTGCACACATTTGCACCAGAAAAGGTTAGACATTAGCTACAAACTTTGAATAAATAGTGAATAAAATGAAAGCACCAGGCATTCACATTAAAAAGCTGCAGCTTTGGATCTGCTGCAGTCCCAGAGATGCTTCCTGTGTAATCCCAGCTTCATCCAGACGTATAGAAGACGAACTGCAGGCAAGGAAACCCAGACTGCAGGTGTTTCACTTACAGCTATTGTTAATAGCTGTAAGAACTCGCTTATAAAAAGCTCTGGACTCTGAGACGTGACTGCACTGCAGATTTAATCTGAGCCGTCCACAGATTTATAATCCTGTGCAGACATCCAGGAGGAAGTTTTACCGCCTCTCAGGACAGACTCTATAATCTCCAGCAGAGCTGATGCTGTTCCTGCTGGATGAAGGCCAACGGAAAGTGTTAATCTCACAGATAAGCCTCTTCTCAACCTTTAAGGAAGATTTATCTGATAAACTGATCAGGTGTTATCACCTGCAGACAAATGCCACCGCTTCATGATGACAATACAGATTTACTGCGCTGACTTTTAGCGGATATATGGATGTTCACAGAGTTGGTGGGTTACCGGATGGGAGGTGGACAAATCCATCCTGAAGGATCATTAAATATATGTAAATCTGACCAATAAAGATCACAGGAAACAGATTTATTGGCACCTCAGGGAAACATGTGAAATAACCTTAGAATATAAGAATCTGTTAAAGCAGCAGGGAAATGAAAAATCCAACATCTGAATTAATTCAGAAAATCAAAGATGAGCAAAAAGAGCATAATCCAGAGAATCCATCAAGCTAGGAAGCTAGAAATATGACTAAATAGATAGCAAGATAACTACAGAGGTAGATGGTTATTGTAGACCTAGATAACTAGATAACTAGTTAGACTGTTAATCCTACCAGGGGGAAATTTATGTGTCACAACAACAAAGAACAAAATTGCAAATTGCAGTGAAGAATTACAATGAAAAACAATTAATATATAGAATAAACAAACTAAAAGCTATACAGCATGTATAAAACAAGCTGTTGCACCTATCAAAATAAAGTATGACCAAACATAAACAACAATATAGTAGAAACAGCTTGGATGAGAGATAATTTATCTCTATTGGTACAGATACTAAAACAATGAATTATATAAAGTATAGAGAGAAGTTTCATCCAAAATTATTAAATAAATACAGTTAAAAACTGTTAAATAATCCAAATGTTCTTATGAAATAAAAAGTTAATATTACAATCACAGTTTTATTTATTTATGTCACAGTGTGTTTTTTGTGATACTTTTAGTTTTTTAAACCGTTTTTCAGTTAAATCGATTTCATGGCTCTGGTGGTTTTTATCCAGCTGAGTTAAGTTCTGAATCATCTGCATATAAAGCATCTGCTTAGTTTTTTTACTCCATGTTCTCATATTCAAATGAGGGGGCAGAGTTTTCTCTGAGTGCAACAAACTTCAGCGCATCTAAATGAGTGACAACAAGACTGGGATGAAACAGGAACCAGCTGCAAAATACTGAGGAAGAAGAAAAGAAATGAAACATTGGCACGTTTTTCCTGAATGTTTCAGATTTTGGCATCAAAAAGTTGCAGGATAGCGGCAACAATTGATCCTACATCGAAAACAATCAATCTGGTCATGAAGGACAAGATACTTTTTTCTTAGTTTTATCATAAATCAAAAATAGCATGAAATATTTTTGTTTTTTCTTTTCTTTGCAAGTCAGTAAATGTTCAACCTGAGCAGATAAATAATAAAAACCCCTGAATCTGTTAATTAAGCTGCTAAATGACAAGCAGTAATTGCTAAACAATGTGTAGAGCATTAAGAGCCTCACAGTTTACAGGGACTCAAACCCTTTAATCGCTTTAGGAACAATCAGACAACCTGGAAGAGTCGGAGTGTGACGCACCAGACACGGCAGCTAATGCAAAGCGAAATATGATAAACACGTTACTACAAACTCAAACTTCCAAGCCTCCAACGCGATTGGCTGACAGCTTATTACCCACATGACTGAGGCTCAGACAGCAGAACTGATTGGCCGGCGGAGGGGGAACGGAGATTTGATTGCTGTAACTTCAGGGGAATGCAAATCAGTTGTTGGGTTTTAGGTGAAACATGCAAATGAGACATTATACTCTGCAGACATTCAAATTAAAAGGAAATGAATCGCTTCACTTTCCACTGCGGAGCGAAGCTTCAGGAGGCCCAGCGCCCCTCAACACAGACGTGTGAAATAATGAGATTCACTCCTCACGCCGTGCTTTTTCTTGTGCGGTTGCTCAGGTGTTTCACCCGGATCCGGTCCGTCTCTGAGGACTTCCTTTCAAAAGCAGAAATAACTAAAAGCTTTTGAAACATCTGCAGCTCTGGTGAGACGTTTCTATCCAACCATCCTGGATCAGGAGCGCCATTAATTTCGTCTTTTAAAGATTAATTACCTATTCTGTTCCCAGGGCTGGATAGTTATGCAACAACCAACCAAGAGTTGCTTTGAGACGTTTGAGCAACAGGACAACTTATGTTGTTTCTCTACCAAAATGTAGATGAACTTCTGACTCTTTCCACCTGAGGCATTAAATCACCATGTGCTTGATAAAAAAAGAGAACTGAATTGTTTCTGTGGTATTTTGTAAAATCAAACTAATTGGTACCAATGAGTATTTGGTGTCTTATTTTGTTTTTTTTGTCAAGATCTGACCTGCCAGCACCATTTCTGACCAAATCTGATTTCACTTTCAGAATGATAAATTAAGAACAAACAATTTATCTTCTGCCATTTTTCTTTCAGAATTGGTGGAGATTTTTGGAACTGGGAGAGTCAAAAGGGTTTAAGCTGGAGTTCATGTTAATCCAGAAGATTAACATAACCAGTGATGCAGTTGATAGTTTGGGTGTTTTTCATGTCCCCCAAACTACCAGCAGAAAAGTCTGAACGGATCAGATTATAATCTGTAGCCCATTGGAAATAATTTCAGTTCCTCCAACTGTTGGACACAAAGATTAGAGAAAATCTACTGGACATTAAAAACAGCGTGTTTATGTTGTATAATCCTTCCACCTTGGGAGAATATTAGCTTAAATAAACTATTAAATGCCTCAAACTGTTGTTCTTCATTTATGGACATTTAATCAGAAGAAAACCTTGAAGATTAGAATCTTATTTACAATGATGTCCTTAAATGACCAAAGTTCAAACTGGTTGAAAAACAACAAACTAAAAGAGTTGATGATGTTTGTTCAGCCTTTTCTCTGCTGGCCTTGTTTCGTCAAATCCTAATATTTTACTTTGGTTATTTTTTTAAAACTGTTTGATGATTTAAAGCATCTAAATGTGGCAAAAATCAGCAGGTGTGTGTTTGGGGACAAGCAGATTTTTTATGTATAAGGGTGTTTGTATCTGGAAAAAAAAACACAAAACAGAGCTTAGACATTAATCCTACAACAAATCCTAAAAGTGAATTGTTGTTTGTGTTGAGTAAGAAGCTTTTCCCACTCCATGTGGGTGGATCAAGTTTGGCTCAAGCACCAAAACAGAAAAAGACATTGAAAGTTGAGGGCTGACAGGACGTTGATCCTCCCACCATGGCCTCACGCTCTGCTTTCAGGAGGTTTCTGGTTTTACTGAACATTGTGAGGAAGCAGCCAGAAAACAGCTGCGTTTGATTCAGATGTCAGGCTGAACCTTTACCAAAGGATTTTATCAACTGGAAACGTTTTCACAGCCACATTTATTCCTTTGACTATACATCAGTAGATGGGTTGTTGGATAAAAGACATTTTGTTGTATCTGGGAGCAGAATTGACCAATCAGAGACCAGAGCAGCTTTAAACCAGCTGGCGAAAACTCATACAATGACTGATTTCTTCTTTATGCTTTAGTCAAACATAAATGCTTCTAATATCAAAGCATTTTTAAGATAATAATGATATTGAGGTTGAAAAACTCTTCAGACCAAAATGGTTTAACTGTAGTTAATGTACTTAATTAACTACAATTAAACACATTTATTTGGTAGCAGAAAACACAACTTTTCTTCCAGACCAGTTGATTAAAGAAAACCTTAAACAGAACCAGTCTAACAACAGGAAGTAGACAAAAAGATAAAAAGCAGCACATAATGCTTCGACTTAAAGAAATCTGAGATTGGTCAGACTTCTTCCAGGATGGAGAAACTAGGTAACGATTATCCATGGAGAACAGAGGGAAACCTTCCCAAGAACCGCAGATCCTGCAAAATCTCTCCAAGAGTTGATCAACGACTCGTCCAGGAAGTTACAGAAGGTAACCATTAGCTTTAGCTAAGGTTCATGATTCAAAACGAACAGAGAGAGAAAAATATGGAGAAATGGTTTCCATTGGAACCAAGGTCCGTCTTACATCTAGCAAAATAATGCTGAGTTTTCAAAACTATTCTGTGGCGTCTTTTCAGAAAAGGAAAGCATTCCATCACGCAGGGCGGTGGCAGTGTGACGGTTTAGGAATAAATTCTGCTCTGTATTTATATCTGATCTACATGCTGTGAGCTTAAACAGGAAGTTCATCCTGAACCTTTCAACAAAAAACTTCCCTGGTGTTTCTGGCCATGCCAGCCTACCAGGATTATTCGTATAATATTCCTATGTTGCGCATGTTGGCTACAATTTCCTCAGACATTATTTAGCGAAGATGCATGTCTAATTATTTTAAAAAAATTATAATTTTTAAGTTGTATAAATTCTGTTCAAATGTCCTTCATCTCTGCTTTTTACATTTTCAGTTCAGTTCATTGTCATTTCTGTGTCTTGGCAGAGAAACTTTATTTTTCTGGCACTTTTTGGCTCCTTTTCTGGAAAACATTTGTTTCTTTGGCTCATTTTGCTGCTGCTGCTTGCCGTCTTTTTTCTTGCAGTTTTTCTGCCTCCCATTGCGCTTCACACTCAGTTCAGCCAACACGGCAAAGTCTGAAAACTTTGTAGCAAAAAGAGGGAAAGACAACTAATGGGCCGTCAGTGGACAAAAATTACTTTTTGGTTAAATTATGACAGCCCCTGTTGGGCTGGAAATGTTGGTCAGCCGGAGCTCCCTGCTGGAAAACCCTTCAGTGGGGCTGATGTGAAACGTTTCTGCGAAGCACGGAGGGTCAGAAATCCTCCACAGTGATGTTGAAGACTAATTACCAGCTGCCAGAAAGGCTTGGAGCCATTTGTTCCTGCAGAGCGTGGCACAACCACACGAAGCGCTTCTTTCCCAACTTGCTGCAACTCCATTTAAACCATCATGAAATCTCGTCTGATGAGTAACTCTAGTTTCCTCTGAATGTAAATGTTGGGTGACAGGATTCGGTCCAATGAATTCCCTTGGAGGGCCTTGCACCTTTTAACATCATCTACTGTAGGAGTCTTTTTGTTAAAGGTTTCATTAATATGTTTTCTTCTGAGCACGCTGCCATGTTGCTGCCCTGCGTCTCGTATTGGGTTAACGCCCAGGGGTCTGTGTCTGACTGCTTCCTCTACAAACGTTACAGATGAAGCAACACATCCAGAAAAAGCTCCCATTTCACATCTTTGTCTCACTCCTTGCCTCATTTTCTCTCCTTTTTTTCCTCTCTACGGTCGAGCTCCACTTGTCCCCCAATTATCTTTTGCTCATTCAGATAAGAGCTGCTTCACATCGAACGGAGGAGGAAACCAGAGGAGAGAGCCTGAATGTTAAAACGCTGTCACAGCCAAAGCTTAACCTGCAGCTACAGACAAACCCTCTGCAAATAACAAACAGCTGCAGCAAGCGCTGCCGGAGGCTGGAGTGCTCATTACATCCTATAATAAGAAAGTCTTGTGCAGAATAAACATCACGCTGTTGACACAAGTGTTGTGGGAGGTTAAAACGCAAAGCGTGCCCTAAGGACGACCCTAAATAAACAATCCAGGAGGGAAGTTTAGCTTCACATCAGGCAGAATAAGTTCAGTTTTAGTATGACTAAAATTAATCAGATTACATGCTACGCTACCAGGCTTCACTTGTTAGTTCACGGTTTTCCAACAAGTGAAGTGATTTGTTTAAGAAGTCAGTTTAACATTAAAGGCCATAAAAGCTTTTTAGGTCTAAATATGTCTAAAAGTCTGAAATTCTTGATCTTGTGTTTCCAATCATGTCACAAACATGGAGATACGTAGCATTACTGTTACACATAAAGAGACCCACTACAGAATAAAGGCTAAAAGGCTAGCAGGGGTCGCTAACAGAGCAAAAGCCGTTGGCACTGCTAACAGAACAAAGGCTAAGAGGGTTGGTTAGCTAAAACGTTTAGCAGGCACCGCTAACAGAACTAAGACAACCAAGTGTAGCTAGCAGAACAAATGTGCTAGGCACTGCAAACAAAAAAAGTAAAGCAGGAACAGCTAACTGAACAAAGGCTAACCAGGGTAGCCAACAGAAAAGGCTAGCAGGCACCACTAGCAGAGAAAAAGTTAGGTGGCACTGTTAATAACTAGGCTACGAGTATTGGTTAGCGAGTGTAGCTAACAGAACCGAAGCTAGCAGTCACCACTTGCAGAACCAATCAGGCACAGCAAGCAGAAGATTAGCAGGAGTAGCTAACAAAGCTGCTACCAGGCTTTCTAGCTAACAGAGCTAAAATCCATGCTCAGTGCTAACATAGTTTACACCTGTGCAAAAAGCTAGATGAACTATGACTAGCGCACACTGAAAGGAAAATCAAATGGCCTAAACAAATCCTGTTTCCTTTTTTCACTCAGAAATCTTTAATTGCAAAAATCATAAAATATTAGCAACTTGTCATTACAAACCCAAATGTTTTCAGTTCAGAAAAATAAATTATCTGTATTTCTACCAAGAGTTCAGAAAAAAACATGTTTTCCAATTTGCTTTATTTTGCTAGTTTGAAGCCGTTATAATTTATGACCGATTAAGTCCTGATAATACCTTTAAAAACCTCATGAGAAACATTTTGTCCTTTCGTTTTAATGCTTTCTAAAACCTCAGGAACTTATTTTCTTCATTTGTAGCCTCTTTGTTGCTGTCAGTTATGCTGTCAGCATTGTTGTGAAATCCAGATTCCCTGTTAAAGAGCTGAACTGGTGGCAGCATAACAAACTGATGAGTCGGATCACAGAGGCTTTCATACCTTCAGATGTTCAGCCTGTTATCTGCCCATTTTACAGACAGATGATCAAAGCTTTTGCTGAATTGGTGGATGTATTTTGTATTTCTGTCTTATCTAAATCAGGGACAAAATACATACATAAGAGGAAAATTTGCTCAAGTGCCATTGAGAGATTATTTAGTAGATGCAAATATACAAAAGTTTTCTACTGCTGAAGATTTTCTACCATCTATTTCTTCGCCACAAAAACAGATAAATGAAAAGAAAAGAAGCTAAGTAGGTTAGAAACCATCACATCTTAATCAGGAATGTGAAAATTGTCATCTGGAAACGTTATGATGATAAAACTTGTTGCTAGCACATTGAGATGCATGGAGAGATGCGTAAGCCATCCACAAAAAGAACATTTTTTAAAAATAATAAAATGCTGAAATTTACCAAAATCTATCAAATCTTCCTCTGACTCCAGTGTCAAGTCAGGTTTTAACTTAAAGAGCAACAGAGCTATAATACACAGGCAAAGTAGCTAGCAGAAACAAGCGGTGATGTGTTAGCTTGCCAGCTAACAGCTGTTAGCCAGTTTCAGTCAGACTGCAGTTCTGGCTAAAACCTGCAGAACAATTTATTGTTATTCTTTGCACATGTGAACGCCAAGCGGACTGGAGGCCAGTCCAAACGCAGAAAATAGAGTGCAGCACAGGGCATTCTGGGTAAATACAATGAGAACAAACTTATTAGCCTAGTGCTAGCAGGAGAAATGGTTCATGGCCTTTTACCAAAGAAAAAATAGAAATCCTACAAACACTAAAATCTGACGCTGCTTTGTCTTTGTTTACATTTCATGAAGAGGGAAATTTCGCTCATAGTCTTTTCAGAGATTTTCATGTTGTTTCCTTCAGTGGCTCTTGGTGCAGCGCCCCCACAGGCGAGGAGGGGAACAGCTTTTTCAAAAGTTTACTTGGTTTCACTCAGAGCAGAGAGAAAGAGAACCGCTGCAGCTGGAAATGGAAGAAATGTTGCACATTGTATATCGCACAATGAAATGGAAAAACTAGGTTTTTGATCAACTGTGACAAAATAAATTCAGAAATAGAAGAAATCAGTAAGGCTGAAAGTCGTCCATGTTTGGTGGTTTTGGGAGCCTCTGTCTTCCATGTCTGAAACATTTAGGTCTGTCTTAAAGCTCACTGTGAGAACAGTAAACGGTGGGATCAATCACTGAGTCACGTCTCAATGTGCCTTTAGAAACCTCCCAGATTCATGCTCCACGTTCAGAAAGCCCCTTCAATGTCAACCAGATATAATTAAAAAACATTTAATGGATTTAATTCCACTCGGAGTTTCTCCTTCATGTTCAGTTTGAAAATATGAACTAATACTGAACGAAGCTCAATTATTGTGCAGGTTAACCCTTTTTTCCCCTCTAATAATCTCATTAAATGTCACCTGAATAATAAAATGACGGCGACTTGGAGGCTGGGACTCACAGAGCAGCAGTTTCTACCAGCTATTATCTTTAATGCCGTCTGTGGGCGCTGAGTGGATTACTCAGCTGTGACGCTGCCGTTGCTCCACGCTCATTATCTCCTGTGGACAGCTGTCACACAACTCACCGCTCCCACACGGGAGAACAATAACTGTTCCATTATTCTCTTCAGAGTGGCGCGACGCCACAGACAGGTTGCTGCATTCAGGTAGCGCCGGTCGCCATGACGCTGATGTTGGAGACAGTTGAGGCGGTGTCGGCGACTCGCTGTGCCTCAACGTGACAAGTTATTATAGAAAGAGACGAACGTCGTCTATCAGCTAGAAGACTGGCACCAACATGGCATAACATTATGACCACTTTGCTCTTCTTCATGGCTCCTGTTAGTGGCTGGAGGACAGGCAGAGAGCGTCAGAGGAAATCTGAGGATTTATTGAGTCTGAAGACAAACTGTGATTCACTTTTATTCAACCTCAGAGATTCTTCAGAGAAGGCAACTCATTTGTTCTTGTTCATCTGATGAGGTGTGTACGCTAATCGAACTCTGGTCCGCCTAAAAACCTCCATCTGGGCTGAAGTGAACTCTGGTGTGGTTTGAATGCATATGTGAACGCCAAGCGGACCAGAGACCGCTCCAAAAGTCAGAAGACTACAGCACAGGGCATTCTGGGTAAAAACAACCAAACAAACATGTTAGTGTATCGCTGACGCTAAAACTACAAATCTGTTCTATTTCCAGCTGCTGTGGTTCTTTTTCTCCACCTTCTCTCAGCAGCTCAGAGAAAAGGTGGAGGACGCCGATTTGTTCCCCTCCTGGCCTGTGGTGGCGCTGCACCAAGAACCACTGAAGGAAACGACACAAAACCCTCTGAAGACACTGAGCGCAACTTCCTTCTTCACAAAATCAAAACAAAAATGGAGATTTTAGCTGTTGGACGATTTCTCTTTAGTCTTTGTCTAAAAGCTATTTTCCCTGGTAGCGCTAAGCTAGCATGTTTATCTTGGTTGTAGTCCACTTCCTGCTTTTGCATTCGAACTCTACTGAGAACATTTCAACTAAACCAAACTGAGGTTTGTAGCCGGAACAAAGTTAAAGTTTTTGGTTCAATTACACGCGGTTCTGTCATCTGAAAGGTTACATAAACTTTTCTAAATTGATATAAACTAAACCAACTCCTCATCTGCTTTTGTTGCGTCTTCCATCTGTTTTACCGTTTCTACATCCTTCCCTTCCGCCTTCTCGCCTCATTTCTCTTCACATTTTGTCTGCAGGACCACTCGTCAAATCCGCCATCTGTTTGGCCGCCCCGCCAGCTGCTCGCGCTCCGCCGACCCGGCGTCGGCCCCGCCGTGCCGATGACCCGCCGTAAACTCCGCGCGCCGGCAGAAGGCGCACGCTGCCGCCCCGCGCCGGTTCTGACCCCGGATTTGTGGCAGGAGAGAATGCAGAGTTACAGAGACTGCAGCTGCATACTGATGGTGTTTCTGTGAGGGACAGACAAGTGAATTATCCTGAACGTTGCCCTTTAACATTTCGTTATCGGCTTCACAGAAAAGATTCAACCAGTTCAGCTCTCAGTCTGTCCTGCAGATGTAAGTCAGGAACTCTGAACCGACTGTCAGGATTCAGCGAAGCAAAACTCCAGAGGAAAATATACAAAACTATGAGATGCATCTCAGATTCTATCTCATCAAAAAAGAGTAAATATCCAACAAAATCATTCTTAAATGTTCAGAAGATCATAGAAATTTCTGAATTTGAAAAGTAAAACAAATGCTAGAAAATACTAAGAAATAATAATAATAATAATAATAATAATAATAATAATAATAATAATAATTCAAAAAAAATAAAAACAGGAAATTTCTGAGTATCAAAAGTTGGAAATTTTGGGGGAAAAATTGGCGGGCTTAGTGCTGTCAATCAACAAAAAAATTCTGTGTTGTGAGTCTGTCATGAATGCTAATGCTAGTTAGCATAGCCACTTATAATTTTGGATAAACAGTTTTCCTGTTTCTCCACTAATTGCATATTTATTAGCGTACACACAAGATTGATGGACAGCGCTAAGCCCCGCCTCCTGACTCTGATTGGCTGTTTTGGGTTCATTTTTCAGCAGCTCAGGTGGAGGACGTCGATTTTCTGTCTCAAACTGCAACAACTTGGTGACACTTTTAACAAATATATAAAAAACATTTTAATAAAAGTTGAATATTTCAGCTTTAAAGGAGAATCAGATTTCTTAAATCAGGAGTGAAGGGATGTGTTTTAGTTCTGGATCTGAGCGCCAGGTCCGGATGCACCGAGCAGACAGAACCAACGTCTCTGCTGTTTTCAGAAATGAGTCAAACAAAATGGCTGCTGAGACGCAGCAAAGCTAACAGAGATTAATTCGGATCTCTGTCTGAACCGACTCGGTTCTGCTGCAGATCTGTTCTGACCTGCATTCGGCCCGATCGTCACATGATGTCAGCAGAACAATTAGAAAGAACCAGAGAGATTCTGATCCACTTAGAGAGGGAATCCTGTTCATTATGAGGATGTCGGCGCCGTCCGGACCCGCGGGCCCGACCGGTTCTGTCCCTAGCAACACGTCTGAACACGGCAACCGAGGTCAGAGCGCCTGGAGATGGAACGACCCGCGGCGCTCTGATCAGAACCGCTTCTGATGGAACAGAAACGCCTCTGTTCCCAGATCACAGGTCCAACTACGAGCCCGACAGAACCAGAACTACAAAGGAATAATGAGGAGAAACCTGAGAAAAGAACTAAATGAGTTTAGACCTCTGAAAGAGTTTTTACATCCTCTCTTCATTCATTTGTTTTACTTAAATGTTTCACACAAAAAAATTATAAAATAACAGAAAAAATCTTTCAAAATCAGAAAACATGCTGAAAATGTGAGACATTGGTGCTTAAACTCGTAAAAAAGTATTTACTCCCTACAGATTTTGTCTTCTTTTCTAAAATAAATGTATTAAAAATAAAGTTTTCCAAACCTGCAGCTGAATCTGATCTGGAATATTTATGTTTTTTTCATAAATTTAAATCCTCCTGCTTTCTTAAGGGTGTACTTATTTATTTCATTGCGCATTAAAGGGACTATGCCTCATTTTTTCCATTCTTTTTCACTCTGCTGTTAATTTGAGCTTTAATTTTAAAAGCTGCTAATGAAACAAACCGTTTATTTCTCCGTGCAGTCTGCAGGGACGGCGACGCGTTCTTACTCTAAATGAAATATATTTCTGTCTCCAGATAAAAGCTCCTTTTGATTAAAATTGCGCTCAGCTGCGTCTTCCTTCAGAGACAGAAAGACGCGTTTGTCCCCCGAGGAAAAGTGTTCTGGGATCCGATTTACACGCACGGAGGCCGAAAGGCAAAACTTACAGTAACAAAATAAATCCATGCTGAGCTTCTTATGTAGAAAACTAACAGAGAAATTAAAGGAAAACTTTCCCATGGTTCCCTCAGGATTGCTGCACATTTGTTCATAACTTCAGACATGTTGGTGGAAAATGGAATAAAATTTGGCCAACTAGTGAATTTTGGAGTCAAATTTTGACTCAGAAAAAAGTCCAAATTTTGAGAGAAAACTGAATTCTGAGAAGAAAAAAATAAAAGTAAAGTTTTTTATTTTAGTGGCTGTAATCCTCTTCCGTACGCAGCTTCTTATTTCAACAGCTCGTTCACAGTCTTCCTCTTTCCGCTCTTGGAGGTTCAGCCAATCAGTGACAAGGAAGACGAATGGAGCTCCTGGATTGGCTGGTTTGCAAATAGAGCCAATAGAGCGTCAGCTCGCATTTCTCTCAAGGATTTTAACTTTTTCCCCAAAATATTTTGATAAACTAAAAAAACAACCTGAAATAGGAAACTTTTCCACAAATAAAATTTTGCGTTTATTAAGAAACTAAAATGCGGCTAAACTGTTTTGCACGAATAATCAAGAAATTTGTTGAAATTTGAACAAATGATCAGAAAAAACCCAACGACTTCAATTTCTAATCTGACACTTAAAGGGTTGATTAAATGCATAATATTTCTGGCTCGTCTTTAATAAATCTAGTTTTGTAGTAAAAATGACGTAAACCTGGTGAATTGTGCCGCAGCGTTTCGCTCTGCGCTCCTCCTTCCATCAGAGACCCGGTTCTAATCTGTTTGTTTGTCCTCAGAGGAAGTGACTAATGAAGCGGCAGGCACCGGGTCGAGCTCAGAGTCTGGAAACATCAGCTGCTGAGGCACCGAGGAGACGCATAATTGATCCCCGTCATCATCATCATCATCAGAGTGTTGAGCTGCCATGATAATCTGCTAACCTAACATCTTCGCCGCGCCTTCTTGTTCGGATCCGTCAGCAGTTTTTATGATTCTCCATGTGAAATGGGTTTGAAATGTTCACCTATTCACAAACACAGGCACTGCACAGGTTGGATTCTGCATCTTGAGTGCTGTTTCTCTTCATGATTATTATATTCCCAGGTTCCAGCTGCATAATGGAGCAGGAACACAAACCAAAATGATGGACAACATGTTTTTGCTTTTATCAGAGAAAAACCTTGTGAATAACAATCATTTTCCTTCGGTAAAACCGAGGCCACTTTCCCTTTGTACTGTGACCTCACACACATTTCTACACTCCTGATGGAAATGTATGAACAACAGCCAGCAAAGGGAAATATGCGTAACACCCACCATAAGCTACAAAATACCTCCTGTAAGTCCTTCACATCCTATTTTATCATCTTAATTCTGATATTTGTAAACTGCGGTCCACTATGTTAGCATTAGCAAGGACAGTAATGTTAGCATAACATTATAGATGGCGCTAGAAAGTTAGCTTACACCAACACATTGTCTGCATACTTTACAATCTCAGTTCCCAGAGCAAAAAGGTCCAACTAAAGCATTTTACTGCATTTTTGTAACAATTAAATAGAATAAAGAATGATTGTGATTTGGTATTTCTAGAATAAGGAGAAACAAATTAATGCAAAAACGGGTTAGCATGCTATCCATCCATCATCCATCCATCCATCCATCATCCATCCACCCATCATCCATCATCCATCCATCCATCCATCCATCATCCATCTATCCATCATCCATCTATCCATCCATCCATCCATCCATCCATCCATCCATCCATCATCCATCCATCCATCCATCATCCATCCATCCATCCATCCATCATCCATCCATCATCCATCCATCCATCATCCATCC